>PIJE02000303.1:279326-346826 GCA_002895965.2 Coryphaenoides rupestris
GCCCGGAGACCATGCCCAAGTAGGCGTCTTGGTGGTGCTGTGGTCTGCTCTGGAGGTTAGCACTCTGGAGACTCAGGGTCTGCTGGCATTCACTTCTTGGTGGCCATATGCGCACTGACTCAAACCTGAGTCTCCAGAGCGCTAACCTCCAGCACAGACCACAGCACCACCAAGACACCTACTTGGTGTCCGGGCATGTTTTACTTTACCGTTCACGGGACTTAGACATAAGAGAAGGCTGTCCACGGGATTTGAACCCAGGACTGCAGCGCTGAAGGTAAGACCTCTCTCCACTGTGCTGCGGTCTGTGCTGGAGGTTAGCACTCTGGAGACTCAGGTTCGAGTGAGCGCACATACGGCCACCGAGAAGTCAATGCCAGCAGAACCCCCCCCTCTCCCTAAAGGGCTCTTGCTGACAACTGAGAGTGCGATGAGACAACCGCTGTTGTTGCGTTTATTTCCGGTGTGTCATGATGATCTATCCAGACGGAAAAAAATCACGAAGGCTGATAGATTGAGATCAGCAAAAAATGTATTGTGATATTGATTAATCGCCCAGCCCTATAATATATATACAGTGCAGAATAAAGCTGCCTGTTCATGCTGCATCAACACGCGTGACTGTTGCTTCATGTTGTCGCAGAACTTTATGTTGGCAATTACGGTTGTTCCCGCCTCCGGTCCTGCGGCTGCACACAAGACTTTTATCATTGGTTGTGTGTTTTTGCGCAACGTTAAACTTAATTGGCCCATGAAACATTAACTAACGTCTGCGAGACGACAAGGCGGTCGACGTGAATGTTAGCACCTCCGGCGACGACCCAACAGACAGCATGGGAGCATGTGGATGGTGGTGGTGGTGGTGCTGGAGATGGTGGTGGTGGTGGAGGTGTTGGTGTTGGGAGGGAGGGTCGTACCTTCAGAGCAGCTGTCCTCGCTGCTGACGCTGAGCCTCTCGGCGTTGCCCTGCACGTACTTGTTGTACAGCTTGATGCGCAGCGCCCAGCTGAGGTCGGGCTGCCTCACCGTGTTCTTCAGACGCCGCCGCGCGTTGGCGAACCAGTTGGACACCTGGATGAGAGAGAGACATAGAGACAGAGAGGGAGGGAGAGAGAGGGGGAGGGAGACAGAGAGACAGAGAGAGACAGAGGGAGAGAGAGAGAAAGGTATATTGTATATTGTAATAAATACTAATAAATCGAGTGTGTGAGCGTTATAAAGCACGATAAAGAGAGACAGACGCACGGTGAGATAGAGGGAGATAGAGAGAGGGAAAGAAGAGGTAATTGGGTGCAAGCAGACACATCCGTTAGTATTTTCCTTCCAAACACGTCAACATTCAATGCCAAAGTGGAGACTCTCCTCTCTGAAAGAATGAGAAGAAATATGTGTCTGCTCTCTGCCTTCAATTACACCGAGGGACAGAGTTGGAACTCGCCGAGTTAAGAAAATAAAAGCCCCTTGCCAGCATTTGGAGACAACCATCTGGATTTCTGCAATTATCACAATACAGAGGTAGTACAACTAATGAAGGAAATCATCTGAAAAACAAACAAAACGAAACAAATCGAAAACATAAACGGGGCTTTTAGTTTGGTACCTGGATACCATACCTGCACCGAGCCAGAGAGAGCGAGAGAGACTGCAGAGCGGTGATCTCTCGATAACGCTAAACAGAGCAGCCGTGAGAATCCATTTGCTGTTTCGTTTCGCCTCCTAAACACCCGTTTGCTTATCCTGGACGGTGAAACCTTTTTTCCCGGTTAAGAAGAAGAGGAAGAAGAAGAAGAAGAAGAAGAAGAAGAAGAAGAAGAAGAAGAAGAAGAAGAAGAAGAAGAAGAAGAAGAGAATCAAAGCGTCTCAAAGTCGCCACCCCTGTCTGTTTCCTCTCTTCTGTTTCAGGCAGATGTTTAGATGATCTACTAGAATAACTCGCCGTGCTCAATAAGCGACCAGCGAGTTATGAAGTTTGGAGGGGGTTTGGAGAGAGAGTGGATGTGTGTGTGTGTGTGTGTGTGTGTGTGTGTGTGTGTGTGTGTGTGTGTGTGTGTGTGTGTGTGTGTGTGTGTGTGTGTGTGTGTGTGTGTGTGTGTGTGCGCGCGTGTGTGTGTGCGTGTGCGTGTGTGTGTGTGTGTGTTCTGGACAGAATGTTCCATCCATTCTATCTGTGCGAGCGGCAGAGGCACCTGTTTGGCTCCAAACGGCTTATAAATATATAAATAAATATATTTAGCGGTTTAGTCTCTTTTTAATCAGGAGATAGAATTTCTAATTGTGCTCACATCTCAATACATTTGGTTTGCATTCAGACACGTATCATTATTGTTATTAATATTATCTGTTCCACAGTCTCACATAAATTCACTCTCTTAGTGGTTAATTTATGTCTCTAAAGTCCAAAGACTACACAGTAAAATTATAAAACAAATACACTTTTGAGTTGGTCAGAGTACAGGGAGGGAGATAAAACCAGTTTGAAGCGTCGTTTTTTTCCATCATTTCCTCCTCTTTTCTGCTCTCGTGTCGACACATTCCTGATATTTTTATAGTGAACAAATTCCTCTGCATTTCACAATTGCACAGTGTCTGAATTACAGTAGTGTCGGTTGCGAGTGAGAAATGAGTGAGAAAGCTGTAGCGAGTGTTTTGGAGACCGAAGAACAGAGAGAATGCAAGAGAACAATTTAGAGACAATTTAGTGTGTGTGTGTGTGTGTGTGTGACAAAGGAAGAGAGGGGGAGACAGAAGGAGGACAAACTAAAGCAAGATGGCACACAAGGCTTCTGTTTAGATTTTGTCTATTTCTTTTCTCCTTTTTATATTTTTCATCTTCCCTGAACTCACCCAACCTATATCTGGACGGTGATTGGCCGAAGCCACGGTGGCGTGCCTGGCAGCCGCCGGCCCATTGGCCAAGAGAGCCAGTGATGGGGATAAGTTGGCTCTGGGCGTCCTGAGCCCGGCGTTATCTGTGACTACAGAGGGCAGTCAGACGTGCTGAGGAGATGGTGGGTGTAGATTTACTCTGTCCACTCGCTGGGAAACCAGACTGCTGCTGGCCCTGAGACACGGCGCGCCGACACACACACACACACACACGCACACACACGCACATACATACACACATGTGCAGGCACGCGCGTGGCACACACACACACACACACACAGTGTACAAAAGGTTCACAGTCACTGCAAACCATACAAAAATGATAGACCTTTAGAAAGATACAGACACACACATACACGTGTACACACATAGACACACACGCACATGCACACGCACGCACACACACACACACACGGTGTGCAAAAGGTTCACAATCACTGCAAACCATACAAAAAAGATACACCTTCAGAAAATACACACACGCACACACACACACACACACACATACACGTGTACACACACACGCGCACACACACACACACACACACACACACACACCGCTACGAGGAGTTTTCATTGAAGACAAGGAACAGTAGAATTCCAGAGCACATGCCAGGGGCTTCAAGCCAAATGACCCTTTAATGGGATATTAAATGGCAGGAATCTGACTGAATGTTTTCCTTCTCGGTTGGTACCAGATTTCACCCTGTCTGATGTGATAGAGATCATTATTTGGCCAACTAATTCCCTGACTCTCTTTATGGGCTGCGATGTTGTGTTGGTCGGACCTTTTCGCGCCGGCCTGTCATTGGTCGAAGCTCTGTTTTATAGACGACCATTAACAGCTGAGTGTTGCGCGGAGGAAGCAGGAGACATTGCGTGAGTTTGTCCACAGTGGTTATGAACTAGCGTAGCGTAACCCGTAGCAAGGAATGAACGCAAGAATAATAAATAACCGAAAAGTGTTTCACCTTAAACGTGAAAGTCATTTAACCACAGGAAACTTCCACTGATGTAGAAATAGGCGTATTACTGATACTTGTGTTATTTTTGGTATTTAAGTTCATTATGCTATAATGACGTTATTTTAGACAAATATATTACATCTGTATTGAAGGCCCAAAAACATTGTGAAATATAACGTGTTGTTGTTTGGAATGGCAATTCTTGCCAATGGGGGGAAATCTGCTGGTTCCAGTCCCGTCGACCTGCGTCTGACAATATGGGCTTCACTTAATTGTCCCAGTGGCAGGCAGCAGTTAACGCACAGCTGGGTCGGAAATATTTTAAATGAAAACAGTAGGTTTTTAGGTTTTTTTTTTGTTCAGGGGGGCCGCTGCGGTTGGCGAGGGCCTCCTGAAATTAGGTCACAGCGAGCGGCCAGACGATTATTTGAATCCCAGCGTGCGCCACTTGAAAGGGATCGTGGGCCGTCTTCCCCGATAAACGGAGGAGGCTTTGGTAGCGCAGAATAGTAACGCTAATACGGAAAAATGGGGTTTTGGGTTTTCCACAACGCTCTCTGGCTTTCCTCTTATGTAGCTTGGATTGGGGGACTTATGGGGACGGGGGGGGGGGCAGGTGGAAATGTATATAACGATCGCTTGCGCTACGCTGATAACCATCCAGAGCTAGTCTTCATATATTTTCTCAACTTAATGTGGGATTTCCTCAATGCTTCGCACCTTTTTTTTAATACAGCAGCGGCGGTGTTGTTGCGAAGGGGGGTGGGGGGGAATAGAAAGATCCAGAACGTGAAAGCGCAGACGGCCCAACGTGGATACGTGGGACACGGTGAGGGTTAGCGGGTGAGATGGTGGGGAAGAAGAAGAAGAAGAGCGGGAAGCAGGAGAGTAGCGACAGTAGCGGTTGGCGCGGCAACAATGGCTGCCACTTGTTGGACAGTGATGGATGAGGACCACCGCTCACCTTAGGAATCCAGAGGGGTTGGACGGACTGGCCGCGTTCCCTCTGTTTTCCACTGTTTTAGTCGGAAAGACGGAGCAAGGGAGACGAGACGAGAGTTGTTTCCGAGGGGCCGGTGCCGGCCAAGGCTCGCGGGGCTCAGTCTGGTTCTTAAGAGACTTTTAATGGCGGGGGGGGGGGGGGGGGGGGGGGACGGGGACTGGGACTGGGACTGGGAGAGGACAGACCTCCGTTCAATCACATGTTCCTCGTTTCCGGGGGCCAAGATGGAGGGGCAAGATGCATGGCGGCCTGGCCTTCTGTACAGGCAAGACAAGAAAAGGGGGCAGCTGATTGAACCTCCGAAGTAAACCCTGAGTCCCTCAGACACACACACACACACACACACACGCACACGCATCTTGGTCACATTCCAAAGCTTGCGTTTGGCGGCACAAAGACAAAGAGCAACGTTTTACAAGCGTGTGTGTGTGTGTGTGTGTGTGTATTTGTGTATTTGTGCACACGGGTTGTTTGTCTCCCCCCACACCCGACTGTGGGTGCGTAGAGTGGAACAGCGTCATGCCTTGCCCTTTCATTAGCATGGAAAGGTAAATGAGAGAGAGAGAGAGAGAGAGAGCGAGAGAGAGAGAGAGAGAGAGAGAGAAAAGGAGGAGGGGAACAAAATGGGGGAAAGTGAGCCTCTTTGGTCATTTAAGGGGAGAGGATGTCGGCTCTGTGACCGCTGCAGTCTGGGCGCGACACAGCCTTCAGAAACCAGACACTGATTCACCCTCGCCGCCGAGCCGGGGGCTGAGCCGCTAACAGACACACGGCGGCTGGTTTGTTGTGTTGTGTCGTGTTGTGTTGTGTTGTGTTGTGTTGTGTTGTGTTGTGTTGTGTTGTGTTGTGTTGTGTTGTGTTGTGTTGTGTTGTTTTGTTTGGGGTTTTTCTTTTACGCGCGGCTCCCATGATGGCAGGGCTGGAAGAGTGCAGAATAATGAGGAGGGCCGCTCCCTCGTCGACATGAACGTTTAGGGAACGGTCAAGCGCACCAGAGACACACACACACACACACACACACACACACACACACACACACGCACATGCAGGGAAACAAGTACACACACTCAGTAAGTCACACACATCAGTGCACTGGCTGGGTTAGAGCACACACCCGGCTGGCTATAGTCAGGGAAACCAAAACACTCAGCGCTGCTCCGTATAAAACACCCAAATTGTTTCCATTTTTAGAGTCGTGTCTGAAACAATAGCCCCGACATCGTGTTCCCACGGGAGAACGGGGTGGGGGGGGGGGGGGGTGAGTTGGAGAGAGAGAGAGAGAGAAAGAGAGAGAGAGAGAGAGGGTGGGGGGGGGGGGGGGGGGGTGGGGGGGGGGGGTGGAGAAGAAAGGCAGGGAAAGAGAGAAAGAGCGAGTTTTAATGAGAGAGCCGAGGTGTGATGCTGGGCATGCGGTGGAAAAAGGCTCCAAACCGACACACAAAGTGCAAACTGTGGCCACGACAAACCGCCCGCTGCAAAGAGCAGCGATGTGTCGTGACTTTGTGAGTGCCTTGGTGTCACGAGCACCTTAATGTCACGATCAAATCACTGCCGTTGAACAACCAATGGAGAGAGACCATCAAAAAACGTCCAACGTCTCCGAATCGGCCGCAGGTTCCCACTGTTTAGTTCACCGCAAACAGCTCTCCTACCTCTCCCTCCACAGGCGAGCCCAGAGCCCAGAGGAAGCCTGCTGGGTTTTGTAGTTCTTTGTGTGCATCTGTTTTTCGTGGGACATGATCAGGCATCCGTGGGAATAATTACGACGCTCGGCCAGGCCGACCGCCGCGCGCTTTGCAGGTCAACGAGGTGGGGAGGGGGAGGAGGGGGGGCACCGTTACCATGGCGATCGCATCACCTCCGGGTAATTGTGGCATCTCCTTCCCGTGGCCGTGAGGTCAATTGATGGCCTCGCTAATGTGTCAGGGTCTGTTCTTATCTCTCTCTCTCTCTCTCTCTCTCTGTGTTTTCCTCTGACGGTTTCCGTGTTTACCGTCTGCGGTGGGTCGGTGTCACGGCATTCTTGGAAGCAAAGGTCCAATTTTTAGGACATCGGCTTCTCTCGTCAGAACACGATGGTGCTTATTTGGCGGCATCGCTTGCGGCAGACGGCACGGACAGAAACTGCGCACCACGAGAGAGGGAGGGAGGGAGGGAGGGATGGAAGGAGGGGGGGAGGGAGAGAGAGAGAGAGAATGAGAGAGGGAGGGGGGGGAGCCAGAGAGAGATGATGCAGTTCTCCTTGACAGGTCTATTAAACTCTCGCTTATGTCTGGATTCTGGCTGATTAGCTGCTGCTTACTGGCACCGGGCGGTGTGTGTCCGCCGTACCCACGGAAACCGTGTTTAAAAAAAAAAAAAGCATCGCACTTATTATTTATTCATAGTTTATTTTTTGGAGGGCTGCTATCTTTCCCCCTGCCTACGGTGTGGCCGGCAGCGTTGGGCACTTCCACTCCCTCAAGAAAAAAACAGGCCAGCCATGGAAATAACAGCTATCTTGCTGTTTACCAGGAAGGGGTCAACCTAGCAATTATGGGTGCTTGGAACTTGAAACGATTCAAATCTTGCTGTACCATCAGCGATATATTGTTGTTTCATTATTTCAACGAATGCACTTATTGTAAGTCGCTTTGGACCAACGTGCCCTGAATTTAAATATGAATGGCAGTTAAAGCAGTGTTGTGTGTGTGTTGTGTGTGTGTGTGTTTGTGCACATGCACTCTTTTCACACAGTTTAGTGTTTCATTGTTGCCCTTCAGTGTTTGTATGTGAGTGAAGAAACCGTGTGTATGTGCGCACACACGCACACACGCACACACACACACACATAAAATGGTGTGACAAGACGCTGACAGCTTGGACAACCCATATTCTACTCTTGTCAGAAGAGGGACAGACAGAGAGAGGGAGGAGATGGAGAGAGAGAGAGAGAGAGAGAGAGAGAGAGAGGAAGAGAGAGAGGGAGGGAGAGACTATTAACTGGGAGAGGCAGTCTGAAGCAGACTTGGCAAGACACGGGCCGGACGAGTGCCAGGGCATCGCAACAGAAAAAAAATCATTTGCAGGCTCTCCTTACCGCTATGAACCCTGCAGACAGTAACAATGTCTCTGTCCTCATACATATACATATCTGTATAAAATGCGATGAAACGGAGAGGCCAGGCCAGAACAAACCATATGTATTTGGTGGTCCTGGTGGTGTCAGCCAGAACACACACCATTCCCAAAGTGTTGAGGTTTGGTCCGCTGCTTGCCAGCCATCAGAGATAAGACGGGTTGCGGGGCGGGCGTTGTGGGCGTTCCCCCGGAGGCCTGGTGAGTCACTCAGCCGGCCTGCATCAGCAGCACTCAGCAGAGCCTGCTGCCCATTCAGCTTCCTGCCGCGTGATTGGACGGACGCTCTCTCCTTCCCGCTCTGGATGTGTCACGCTCATGGGTCAGTTTGATGCCGCAGGAAGCCACGTTTTTTTGCAGGGCGAACGAGAAATGTTCGGCCTTCAACACTCTGACTCACCTTCGCCCGACTGTATCACCGTGAGTCATCATCATCATCATCATCATCATCATCAGCAGCAGCGGCAGCAGCGACTTCCGATTGGTCTGCAACGCGTGAGTGAGGGTCACGTGATCGTAGCCGCGAGGCTTTCCGCCGGCCGGGTTCAGCGCTGTTCCGTTGCGTTCGCCGTGGGTCAGCGCTTAGCGGATTAGCGCCCGCTCTCCGTTCCCCTCCAGGTGCAAAGCAGCGCAAGTTAGCGCTTAGCTCATTTCCCCAAACCCCCTCCCGCTTAGCGTATGCGGGCGTGTGTGTGTGTGTGTGTCTGCTTGTCTTACTCTGTCTGTGTGTACACGTGTTTACTTGTCTGTTGGCCTGTCTAATTCACTTCAGCCCTGAGTTTGTGCAGCAGGGCCCCGCTCTGTTTATTGTTGTGTGTTGCTAACAACAACGCCAGATGGTAATGATGACACTGGGCTGCTCTTCTTCGTCTTCTTCTTCCTCCTCCACCACCACCACCACCACCGCTCGATTGCTTGCTCGCTCAGAGCAGGTGCCCCGCCCATCCCCGCTCCCTCGCCCCTGGGCTCACCGCCCCCCTCCGCCCCCTCCTGTTTGTTTGGCTTGTTTTTCAGTTTGTTTTTCACCTTCCCGCTTGGAGAAAAAAGTCCTTCTTCTTCTTCTTCTTCTGCATCTTCGTCGCCGTCTCCCCGTCCTCTCCCCTCATTACCCTGTGGTGATGTTAAGTGAGCTAGTATTTTTGGACTTGGAGCGGCGGTGCCAGAAACCATCAGACTTCTTAGCTTCCCCCCATTGGCGGCCCATGAAACTCCTCTGTCAGGGTAGCCTGGAAGGCAGCGGCAAAGTGGACCAGCTTTCAGTAGCAACGTCGTTTTAAAAAAAAAAAAGAACGAAAAAAGGAGTATGAAAAAAACGTATTTGTGTCGGGAGAGACAAAAAAGTGGGAGAAAATAATGAAGAGGAGAAAAAAGACACTGTGATTTATTGAGGCTTCGTAGTGTCTTTGGCAAAGCCCTTGTTTTAAAAAATCTGACTTTTAGATGTTTTAGGCACCGGGCTCTGGAAATAGTTCTTAATTTTTTTTTTTACAAGTAGTGGTTCGCTTCCAGAGACTGTACGGAGGAGACGGTGAGGGGTGGAGTTGGTTGGTAGGTGGAGGGAATAGGAGATGGGTCTGGTGCGAGCCTAGAGACTGGATATGCCGCTCGAGGAAGCAGGCTTTCGAGGAGTATCCGTCCGCCTGTAGGTGAGCGTTCCTCACACTAAAACAGGTTTAGCGTCTGGGCCAGCACCTCCCTTCACAAACTGAGTACACACACACACACACACACACACACACACACACACACACACACACACACACACACACGCGGCATACCCCGCATAGCAACATCTGGGGTCAACGCGGCGCTGTGCTCTCTCTCTCTGACAAGTTATGGACGCCACCACCACCATCACCGCCACCACCACCGCCACCACCACCACAGCAGCAGCAGCGACTCACTGTGCGGCGGTGGTGACGACACACCAGTCCCCGGCACCAGCTGCGAGAGCCCCGAGCTGTCGACAGAGCCCTGTAAACACAGAGTTTACAGCAATCTATCTTGTGCAGAATAACAGCTAGCCCCCCCCTCCCCCCTCCCCTCCCCTAACCCCTGAAGAACTCGTAGTAAATTGGCCCGCAATTAGAGTACTGTAATTATGCAAAATTGACCAATCTGTGCTTCAGGACTGGTATTAATCAATGAGCTCAAAATGATGAAGATGCGTGGGGATACTCCACTGCGTTCGCTTCCGTAGGCTCTGCATCCCAAGTCGTACTCTACAAGGATCTGTATGGCATTATAGTCCTAAAGCACCATGGAGGGTGGAGGGATACTGTGCAGCATCTCAAGTTATACCTTGAAAGGTTCTGCCATTAAACCAGGCGTACACACAGAAGGTTTAAGAGGAGGGGGGGCGGTGAGGGGGGGGGGAAGAATCCCGGTGATATCCAAGAGCCTTCAAGAAAATGGTAAGTGAAAGTACTGCATGTTCTTGACGTATTTTTCTGAAGCCTGAGTTCGTTTTAACTCCTCATGCCTCCGGGGACAGAGAGCACCTGAGCCAGGAGTGTCTTACAAATGACAGTACAGTCCAGGGGAGGAGAGCCAAGATGAACCAAGTGACAAACAAGAAGTAGAGGGGGGGTGGGGGGGGAAGGGGAACAGAAAGAAAAAGCCTCTCACCACCAAAAGCAAGATAATGGCTGTCGGGGAGAACAAAAATCCCAAAACCCGACAAAGACGAAGACAAAGACAAAGACAAAGACAGGGCGTGAGGGAGTTACGGTCAGTCGTCGAAAATGCACGGCTTGCGATGAAATGGCTTGGCACCGGGAAGCTTCCCCCGAAACTGCAGTCTGTCCTCCTCGGTTATCGTATCCTAATCTCACTCGCCTTGTGCGTGCGAGAGTAAACATGCACACACACTCACACACACAACACACACACACACACACACACACACACACACACACACACACTCTCTCTCATCTTCTCTGATGTTTCTTTCGAAAAATGACTCAATAGAATCATTGGAGGTGAATGGGGGGAAGGGTGGAGAGAGAGAGAGAGAGAGAGAGAGAGAGAGAGAGAGAGAGAGAGAGAGAGAGAGAGAGAGAGAGAGAGAGAGAGAGACAGAGAGACAGAGAGACAGAGAGACTAGGGAGAGAGAGAGAGAGAGAGAGAGACTTAGTGACTAGGGAGAGAGAAGGGGGGAGAGAGAGAGAGAGAGGTAGAGGTGACAGGAGGTTGAAGGTTGGAGTACGTCTCAATCCGTGGAATTCCACAGATGACCAAATGGTCCAGGGGAAAGACAGGCAGGCAGGACATTTTAATAATTGCGACTATATTAGCCGTGGGCCGTGCAACGTCCTCGCAGGTCACCTGACGCGGCGCCGGCATGAGGTAGACTCATCTGGGAGGCAAGAGAGAGTCATCGGGGGTTGATTAAGCGCTCGTAGTCGTAGCACATCGCTAATAATAACCCGAGGGCTGCAGATCTACAGCTCTGAGGGACAATCAAGATCGGGGCGATTAGGACGACATTTGTAAATGGCGGTGAGAGGCATTACATTCTTCACCCGTCTCGACTGGTCCTTTTTATGTTACTGTAAATGCTGAGGCCAGCACTGCGCACCCTGAGAACCGTTTATTTAAGGAGGGACATTTGATTTTCATTAGCAAACACAGCGAACGTTACACAACTGTCGCGCAGGAACTCGTTAACATTACACAGGGCTTTTATGTTGTGGGCGATGTCGTGTTCTGGGTGTTTTCCCTGGGAATGGGGTGTGTGTAGAAGAAAAGGCTCTACCTCCCTCTGAACTGTCAGTCCAGTACACACACACACACACACACACACACACACACACACACACAGACACACACATCCACAGACGGGGAACTGTACATTTGAGGTGAAATAGCCTCTGGTCCATAGGTGTAACCATTAGTGGGGAGGGGGTTTCTAACCGAAACTGACGTTTCTGTAGAAATCTCTTCTGAGAGTCGGCTACACTTTTAGCTCTGTTTTTTCAGGCCGTGTCTCTCCGGGATTCAGAAGAAGCTTCTTAGAAGCTCAGAGAGCATTAGCCGTGTCTTTAGCCAACTCAGAAATGCTCGCCTGAAGGTTGCGTGACTAGAAAGTACCGAGGTTCTGTTCCGACGTTTTTTGATGACCCGTGTGCAGCCAAACTTTTGTCATCATTTTCACTGTCGGGGTAAAAAAAACCTCACCTAAAGATGTGGCGAAGATAGAAGACTAAACATAATGTGTTTAAGGGAGCGCACGCAAAACACATGCACACGCTAGCTCTATATCTCTTTCACCCTTTTGTCCTCTTGCAAAGTAAACACACTGGCTGCGCCGCAGCAAAAGTTGCATTTCATTGTTTAACAACTGCTATTCCCTCCCTAATGTTTTACATATGAGAGAGAGATTGCTCCCATTCGACCGGTTAAAAAAAAGGCAGTCATCGATCTCTCTTTTCTCTCTCTCTGTCTCTCTCTGTCTCTCTCTCTCTCTCTCTCTCTCTCTCTCTCCCCCCACAGTCACTCCTTATACGCTCGCTTGTGTTCAATCTCCTCGCCTCAGACATCACAATTAGCTTGGCCCCGGCCCATTGGTTTTCTGAACTCGATATTAGCAAATGGAGCTTATGAGTCATCATGAGCCACCATTTCCCTTTCTTCCATGCTGTCCTATTAGTCACCTTGTTTCTCGATGGCTCCTTCGCAGAGCGTCTTGTGCGCGTTCCCCCCGCCGTCGCAGCAGCGGCGGCGTGGAGACGGAAAGCAGAGCAACACATGTTTGTGCCGACGCAGACCTCACACACAAGTATTTACGAGTACACAACCGCACGTACGAGAGGGGACACACACACACACACACACACACACACACAGGCACACGCAGGCACAATTTACTCCCTGGGCTCTCTGGAGTTCAACTGGATCTCTCAAGTCGGTTCCCGTCGGGCCCCATTGGAAACATTAACCTCTCTCTCTCTCTCTCTCTCTCCTTCTCCTCCTCCTTTCTTCTTCTTCTTCTCCTGTTTTCTCTACAGAGACCATGGAGCATGGATCAAGTAAATGTGACAGGTGAGTGTACCGTGACCCTTCTGCCCGCCGCCTCTGCACTTCCAAGGTCTTGACATCACTCCTCGTTCCTGGGGCCAGACCTTTGACTCCGCCCGCTCCGGCCCAGTTGACTGATTGTGGTCTGGCATCGTGACATGAAACGTTGAAACGTGATTTCTCGGTTGAAAAAAACAATTATATCCGATATCCAGTGTCCAATGAACGCTGCGGGGGGAGACTAAAGATTAGCCAATCAACGATGTCTCCACGTGTTTTCCTTTCTTTAGAATAATTTTACACAAATCCTCCCGGAGTAGACACCGGCTCTGTATGGGAGAATTACATCCGACATCTTGGAAGCTTTCACCTAATGGGCTTAATTGTCTGCTGAATAATAAATCTTGAATTTGAATTTGATACGACCCCCTTGATTAACAAATGTATTTTACGTCTCAATATCACCGGACATCGTGGTTTGTTTGTACTTCGCTCCACTCTTACAAGCCCGGGCAAAACCAGTATGTTGCCATGGCTACGCATCGGTCCTCTCGGGTAAAATCGAATCCCCCTCCGCCGTGGAGATCGGTTAGCGTGGAGGAGGGAACGTCAGACTGAAGATGGAAACGGAAACTCTCGATAATCAACTCTAGAATCTGTCTGATGTCACTCTCTGTCTTGTGCTCTGTGCTGCTCGCACACTCATGTACGCTGTCTTGTCTCTGTGTGTGTGTGTGTGTGTGTGTGTGTGTGTGTGTGTGTGTGTGTGTATCTGTGTGTGTAGTTCCATCGGCATGGTGGTCGGAGGCGCGCCGAAGCCCCGGGCGAAGGGCAAGGACGAGACGTACTGGCGGGAGATCAACGCGGCCATGGCGCTCACCAACCTGGCGCAGGTGAAGGAGGGGGGCGTGGGCGGCACCACCAGCTGCATCATCCAGAAGTCGTCCCACATAGCCGAGATCAAGACTGTCAAAGTGCCGCTGGTGCAGAAGTATTAGTAGCGCCCGGGGGGGGGAGGGGGCGGAGCTGCCGAACGCCAGCACACCACCCAAGCACCCGCCCACCCGCCCACCCGCCCACCTGCCCACCCCGCCTCCCTCTTTAGGAGGAGGGGGGGAAAAAATGCAAAAAAACATTCCTCAAGAGTGAAACTCAGAACCTAAAAAGACCTTAAAGAAGATATTTTTGTACAAACCACAAAAGGTTTGGAAAAGAAAGGGGGGAGGAAGGAATGAAGGAAGGAAGCGAAGAGAAAGCTTCCTGTGAGTCGACGTGTGACATGTGACACTTGTGGGCGTGGCTTAAGGTGAGGCGAAAACAAGCGGGAAACATTCTTCTGCGTTTTCATTGCCGCCGCTGTCACACATGGTTATTATATGAAGTGCAAACGAGGCCTTGACCCCCCCATCGTTTTTATTTGTATTTTTTTTTTTTTTTACTCGGTGGGCTTTGTGTGGTGCACATGATGTACGACGTCAGTATTTCTTAAAAACGAGACACTTTTGTAATGTTAACTTATTTTGATTGCGTACCATTTTCTTTCTCTGATTTTCCTTTTTTTTATACTATGAAAGTTGTATTTCGCCAAAGTGCCTTTTCTTTTTCGAAGCAGCGACAAAGAGCCGATACTAAACGTGCCTCTTTGGAAAAAAAAACGGTGAAGGATATTTTTTACTTCAATTTATCTTGATATAAATATATATACAGATGTAAAGAGAGACATGGACCCTTTATTCAGGATTGTGTCATGTTTTCTTTAATTATTTTTATGAATGAACCCATGCAAAATGGTTTGTGCCTTAGCAAGTCAATGAGCTCTGCCTTTTCCAGGACACTCATGAACTACAAATAGCACGCTGTACACACACACACACACACACACACACACGCAACACGCATGCACGCACACGCGAGGAAACAGACGGTCCGAGCGTTTTGTTCACCCCCAGTCGCGTTGTGCTTGTGTTGTGTCTGGACGCCTCATTTTGACTAGATGCTTGAGCTCTCTGTTGTGTCTCTGCTCGGGCCAACTGGGTGCCGGCCGACCAACAATAACCATGGAGCCTTTAAGATCGTTGCGCCCCCGCGGTGTGCCGATAAGCAAGCAAACACACGCACACACACACACGCAGCATCTCTCTCTCTCTCTCTCTCTCTCTCTCTCTCTCTCTCTGGAGACCCACCTCTCTCTCTCTCTCTCTCTCTCTCTCTCTCTCTCTCTCTCTCTCTCTCTCTCTCTCTCTCTCTCTCTCATCTCTCTCTCTCTCTCTCTCTCTCTCTCTCTCTCTCTCTGGAGACCCACCTTTAGCGTTGCACTCTCTCGCCCCTACGGCTCCTCTCTCTTAATCAGGGGGTTCCGTAGTCGTTGGAAATGCGCACGGATGCGGTGCCGGGGACCAGGGGAGGGTGAAGTCATGTTTTTGGAGGGAGAAGGAGGGCGGGGGGGGGTCGATGTACACACACACACACACGCACACGCACACACGCATACATATCTTACTTATCTGTTGTAAAACCAAGAGAGGCCATGACCCAAAAAAGGGACGTTTTTTCTCTGTTATCGCTCATGTGAGCCTTTGCTCACATGTTTCTGCTCTGAACAAGGTAGATAGAGATTAATCCCCCCCCCCCCACCCCACCACCACCCCCCCACACCCAGACGTTTGATCCGTGGCCCTCTCAGCTGTGGAGAATTACATTCAAATTGCTGTTTACAAGAAGACAGAGAGCGACAGACTTGAAAGTTTGACTTTCTTTTTTCCACAGGTCTCTGATGGGTTGTTTTTTTTTCGGATCCTTTTTTTTTCTATGTCAGTATTATCTCGTTGTCAGCCAGCGAGTTGTTCCGAGTGCTTGTTTAATTGAGTTTGTATATATGCGGTTGTTTTGTTTTTATCCACTTCTCTCCCCCCGCCTCCCCCTCCGCCCCCACCTTTCCTTTTTCACTTGGTTTTCACTTAAGCCGCCGCACATTAAGATGCTTCTGACGTGATGCGATGGAAAGAATCTCCTTTGAATGCTTCTAAAGTATGTACAAGCGCACATGTTATTTACATTGCAGCGAAACCCACGCCAAGCGCAAAAAACTAAGAGAAATTACCGAGGGTCGGCAGCGTCGCGACTAAGTGAAATTGGCTCTCGCTCCGTCGACTCCTCGGGTTTATGTCTAACTTAACGGTACTGTTTGTGTGATAAAACGCTCACTTGTTTATTCGTTGTGCAGTTTGGGCCTTTTTGAAACTTTTTTTTTGAACAACCCCACACTATGCTCGTGGTCGAGGACTTAGAAAGAGAAGCCGCACAATGTGTTTAATTTCCAAACTTTTCTTTTTTTCTCTCTCTCTCTCTTGAATGTGCAAAAATATTTTCAACAAAAATAATAATTCAAAGCTGCACTTAAACAGTCTCGAAACCTCGAATTGTGCGAGAGGGTTGTGGCGGGGCGTTCAAAAGTACGACAACGACGCGTTTACTTTACATGCTGGTGAATGACAGACCAGACCGACACGGGAGGGAAAAGCCTATATAATATTCCTGTTAGCATGCCTCTGGAAGCGTAACAAAACACAATCACGACAGCCGATCCCCAGGCTCTAATGCTGAGGAGGAGGAGGAGGTGGGGGTGCCGGGGCCTCCACATGTGTTTTGTGTACACCTGATCTGGGTGGTGGTAGCCGCAGGGTTTCTCGTCAAGCCGCCCCCCCCCCCCCCCCCTCCCCCCTCCCCGCCTGCTCATTGTGTATCCAACAGCGGCTCCGACTCCTTAGAGCCTCGCACCTCACACGGAAACCCGGCCGCTCTCGGCGAGGAACAAGACAAGGGGGTGAAGGTGGTTTTAACCCCGCTCCACGCTTCTACCACTCACATGTACGCGCGCACACACACACACACACACACACACACACACACACACACACACACACACACACACACACGTTCCCTATTCCAACACACTTCTCCGGAGAGTGTGTGTGTGTGTGTGTGCGTGTGTACACACACAAGACTCAGCACGACGGTTTTACAGCCAACTGTACTGTACTGTACTGTACTTTGACGTTTGACAGCTCCTACAGCTCCTCTCTGGTGACAAATGAAATGAAAAAAAAAAACGGTTTACTCTTTGATGTGCTATGTTTTAAAAAGTTTATAAATTATTTAGGAACTGTACAAAAAATAAACGACAACGAAGAAAGTGGTTACGATAGTTTTTGTTTCAAAAACAAATTGCTAAGTTATATGAATTGTGTTGATGTTTTGTTTTCTTTTGAGAGAGACTGGATGTTTATCCAATGACCAAATACATATCTTGTTGAATTGTCCGAATTGCTCTAATTTTTTTTAAAACATTGTTATCCTCTCAAAACAATGAATAAACCTTTTAATGAAATACTCTGTCTTCTTTTGTCTGCTAGCCCATCAATATATATGTACAGTATAGTACGCACAGTATCACTTGATAACGTATATCTCAAATATATCAAAGCGCTCGCTCTGTAACCAGACTCGCTATGATTCATAACTATGATTAACCGAGTTCCACTTGCCTCACATATGTTTCATTTAAGTTCACCTCATGGCTATCTGGTTCTTTCCATGCACTCTGACCATTGCTCTGACTCTATAGGCAGCCACATTTATACAATTAATCATCGTCTCTCGCTCCCAATCTTTACCGCTCTCTCTCTCTCTCTCTCTCTCTCTCAAGTGTGTGTGCATGTCGCCGCACCACGGTCTCCGCTGTAACCATGGGCCATCCATTGACATTGATGTTAATGCAGGAGATGTTTATTTACAGTGCAGAGGGCAGGGTGGTTTCAAAGAGCTAAACAAGCTAATCACGGCGAACCCTGGGAGCGGCCCATCGGTGTATACAGTGGTGTACGTCGGCTGAGCCGCCACGTCACGCACGCACACATTAGTGGTCTGGGGGCCCCCAGTGTTTGCTATCTCCTGTGTATTTGTGCGACCTTCGAATGGACGCCAGGAATTCTACTTGGTTTGACCTGAGTTTCGATGGAAATCTTGCTGGGGCTTTGTTTCCCTCGCTCAAAAGAGGCCTTGTTTGAGAGGATAGCGGGCTTAGATCTACTGGCGTGTAAAAATAAAATACAAAAAATATTACAAAAGAAGTAAAGATTAGAAAATGTATATCCTCTGTCTGTCATATATCCGCTGACATGGGCACGGACATATATATGGACACTCAATACCTATCGGTTGAAACGTTAAGGTATCGTGAGTCGCGTGACACCTCCGGAACACAATGGAGCCATTGTGCCGGCGAGTGTCTGGTGGTTGTCTGAAGCGCCCCGCTTCCCTGCGCAAAGAGTGAATTTATAGTTCACACTCTCTAGACGGGCCCTTGTCTTCCGCAGGCTCCGCCTCATCGCTTCTCATGGGCCACATCCCCGTCTCCTCCTATTAATGGCTCTACCATGCCCTGGCCCCTGCGTCTTAAACGCTGCCCCGGGGCCCAGGGACCCTCTCACGCCAAAAAGAAGGACAAAAAAAAAATCTTTTCAAGAAAGATAAAGTGAGAAGGAGTGGAAGGGACGAGAGAACAGTTGCAAAAGCCGCCCGGCAACGGAAGGGCCCCTCGGAACAACCGTGGTTATGTACGTCCGCATCAGTCAATATCACGTCACAACCAATCAACACGGAGACTCTCTGAGCGGCCAGGAAGCCCACAGGTAGGTGTCCACTGAGGTTGGGTTGTTTTTTTTTTCTTCTCCTGCAGATTTGCTGGTTTCTGAAGCCAACGAGACCTCAGCGACCACCGCTCGCTGTGATCACTCACTGCGATACTTCCCCAAAATAATCCTATCAGGTGGTTTGACCCCGGACTCTCTCATCTGTCGTAGCACGGAGCTGGCGCTGCCCCTACCTTTGCTGAGCCACATTTTCCATTGAGAAACCTAAGTGATATTCCATGCTGTTGGGGTTTTTTCTAGCGCAATTCTTTTTTTCTTCTTCTCCTCCTCCTTCTCCTTCTTTGACGATGCTCTCTCTTTCTCCCTCTCGCTCTCGGTTCTGCTGAAAGCTTTGAAAGGACGCGTGGAACTGCACGGTTATCTCAGTGAGGGAGAAGGACATGAGGAGATTCTCATTTGGCACGGCCCAGCCACTTGACAGAGTCCAGACTTCACCTTGGCTATTTAGTCGGCCAGGAACTCCACTTTAGCGTCAGCGGCCTGAAAGCCGCACGGCATGAAATCTAAGAACGCAGACGCACTGAAAATCATTTCCCATTTGATGAGGAAATATGACTCCCAGGGCATGCTGAAGTAATTAGTTACCTTGCTGCAAAGGATGCTCCGAAGAGCCTAGTTCATTAGAACCAGTACTTTGTTTTGGGGTTTTTTCAGCTCATTTCTGCCATTGGAAGGACGAAAAAATAAAAACTACCAACCTGAAACCTAATTGTTAAATTCCTGAAACAATTGACTGATTAGTACTACTTTCGCGATACTTTCTCTGTATACCTTGCAGGGGCTGTTTTCGATCAGATGAAACCCTCATGGGTGTTTTTGTCGAAGGCAGGCGACCCTCTCAGGTCACTGACTCTGCCACGGAGCAGAGCTAATCACATGGGGGTCAAGGAACCATCGCCCAGGACAAATTATCCCTCCGTGCAAAATGAACATATTCTTCCCACAATCACGTTCAGAGAGAGGATCATGGCGAATACGTCGAAGAAAGTTCACTAAACCCTTGGCTCACACTGCAGGAAGGGAAAATCAGGCCACACATAACCGGGGTCCCCGTGTCTTATATGTCTTATAGGCGAGTCATTTTAACCAAATCGTTATGTAATGTGTAACGGGAGTTTTTCTCAGACGTGTGTATGACGGCCAAAAACGTTCTTTTGAGTTATCTGACTTGGGAGAGCATCAAGAGAAGAGAGAACTTGTTGAATACAGTTTCCATCCAAATTAAGTTTTAATTTAGCCTTATCACTTTGGACAATGACGTCCAAACTGTTGCAGTCCAAAAGCACATTTTATGTATTATTTCTTGCAAAGAGTGATTCTGTCCTCAACATGAGAAAACAATTTTGGAATCGTTAGCCATGTTACAAAATGATGAACAGTTAATTTAGTTTTTGCATGTGTCTGAGCACATATTACTGGAGTATCCAGGGGCAGTTCAAAATGAGTTCAACAGCTTCATTTTTCCTGATAAATGCCACGAAAACAGAACGAGTGCTGCCTGGTTTTGGACGTTCACTGGAAAACGCTTCCTCTGAAGCATGAATGTGATGAAGATGATGATAATAACGAAGGTGAAGCTGGGTATTATCACAGATCACATTCTCAATTTAATTAGATTTCATCCGAACATGGCTGGAAAGTCTGACCTGTGCCAACATGTAAGTAAAAGGAAGGAAGGTGAGTTGCTGCACATGTAAGAACACACTGTGGGGGCGGTTCGTCGTTGTTCTCGCTCGATAAAAGCGAGACGCAGATACATCCGGATGATCCGGAGTAAACACATCTCAGACAATACATGGGAGAATCAATTTCCATTTAACGAAACCAGAGAGGCTGGGCGGGGGGGTGAAAATATGCAGAAGAAGATGGAAATCTGTGCTTACTAGATACCTGGTTTCACAAAAATCCATCAACCACCTTCGCTGTTAGATGTGCTTTGCACTTCTGCCTCGGTGAGTGAGAACTCACACATTAAAATGGAGTCTGGTGTTCTTTTTTTCCTTCTGCCGTCATTTCATTTGAATTACAGTTATATGCTCTCAGTGGGTTGTCAACTACATTACTGGGGGGTTCCCGTCCCTCGCCTCACATCATTACACACGCCTCAGCCCAGTCAACAGTCCTTCTCTGCTCTGTCACATCAATAAACTGTACCCACGAAGACAAGGCACTCGTCTATATTCAGGCTTCTAGGCTCAATGCAGCATAAACTGGACAAAAGGGCTTTTAAAAACGACAAGACTAAACTCCAATAGGCGTGTGTCCCAGTGCCACTTAAGGTCAATCCAAAGGGGGAACGGAGACAGTCGTAGTTACCAGAACGTTTTGAGACAAGCCTCTCATTTGAAACGGCCTTCAGTTCTATCTATACTGGAGTGAATCAACGTAGCAGGGGGTGCAAGTGGCTAAAATGGCAAAATTCAAAAATAACAGTCATGGGAGATCCACAAGCCTTGATTCCATAATTGTTGTTTTTCAGATTCTGCGGCCTCCCCCGGCACGACCACGTTGCCCTCTTCCCAAACTGATAGAACACTTCATTCTATGTTGGTCCATGGTGCCCTTAATCAAGCACTTAAACATTGGCTTCAGCCAGAGAGGCATGGCAAAGTGCTATGTGATGCTGTAAGCGTTGCAATTCCCACGTCTTGACACGGGCATGACACGTTGTCGACCCTTCTTCGATGGAAACATCTCGAAGAGTTGCTCCGCCACCGTTCACCACTTGTCTGCACCATGGTGAGAAGAACCAACACACAGCCTCTTCCAAACCAATACTATGACAATCAGGCCTGGATTAATCCAGGCCAGGCCTTATTTTCGATTTCACACTCAAGACTTTAAGTTGTCATCATAGGTTCACAAACACTATTTTCTACTATGGTATGAATCCTGTCTCTGTGTTCTCGTCTTCTTTAGAGACATCTTCTCGAGTTCTTCTTGACAAAAGAGCTTTGTTTGTCGGGTGGAACATCATACGCTATTCTCAGCTAGCTAGAATGACGTTCAGGAATATCAAGGTAATGTGTCCTTTACTATGTGTTACACAATTATGTTGTTTTGGTATCTTAACAATGTCTCGTGAATCAAATATAACCTCCGACCACATCACAGCTCTTCTGCACCACCGTCTCGGAGAGAGCTGTTGGCTGTCAACCCCCGGAGACCAGGGCTAAAGTCCCTCTGAGAACAGCCACCAGGGAAAACCTGATGTAATTTTGGAAACGTAACAATGTCGTGTCCATTGTAATGTCAAACATAACCTCCGACCAGACCACGGTGGGCGTCTCGGTGGTGCAACGGAGAGACATCAACACTTCTCGTCAAACTACTTACTTAAGTGAGTTGACCTCAACTAACTTAACCATTAGGAGTTGACATCAAAGATGGACGATGTTAAGTTAGTTGATGTGAACTACTTAAAGGCGCTGTAAGCACTGTTTATTTGTTAAAATAAGTGTTAAATATTGTGTTAAATATTGAAATATATAAATAGCTCTATATACTGACAGCCATCACTGATATAGATTGGTTGGTCATTAGTGGGATCTCCAAGACCTTCCGCTTTGCAGTAAACTTGTTTTTCTCTGGTATCCCGTTCCCACCTAATCCAATCAGGAGAGAGAACTCCACAAAGAGGCGGTGCTCTCTGCGTGCGCGTTCACAGGCAGGCAGGCAGCAGGATTTCAGTGTTGACTGACAATGGCGGAGCAGGCGAAGCTACCGATTCCAGCGCTGCCAGCAACAGCTCAACACAACCAAACACGTCTAGCAGGAGAAAAAAAATGGCTGACGAAAAAGAAAGCTGCCAGGAAAAAGAAGTCCTGTCAGAAGACAGGAGTCATGAAGCCTTGTGTCCCATCATGTGGTGACGTGGGGAGGAGAGACGGGAACGCTAACTGCTAAAAGGCAGAGGAAGTCCGTTTTAGTAGTGGCCCCGCTCACTGCCACTTTATTACAAACTTTGTGTGTAATTCATGGTACAATTGAAAGATAGAAGAGATCCCGTAAAAGGTGGCTTCATATTACTTTACATTGCATTTAAAAAATGCGTTTGAGAAGCCTCCATTTCAGAGAGTTGTAGCAGTGGAGGACCAGAGGCCTACGGTGGTGGAGGCCAGATATGGCGGGCCAGGCGGCGAGAGGAGAACAGAAGCCACATCCGCTCCTAACGTAATAATAATAAGGGCCGGGAGGGGGTGAGGAGGAGGGGGGAGGGAGGGGGGGGGGGGGGGGGGGGGCATGACATACGACGCATCGAGAAGCGAAGCGAAGGGGTGCCTCTGTGTAATATTTAATCACAGAAAAGCTAAATAAATTCCACACTTCAGACAAGTGAAACCGCGTCAACGCAGCAGATGTCAGAAATGGCTGCTGGAGTTATGTGGTTTGGCAGAGGATGGTTGCAGCAGCAGCACTAACAGCAGCAGCAGCGGCAGTGGTGGTGGTGTGTGTGTGTGTGTGTGTGTGTGTGTGTGTGTGTGTGTGTGTGTGTGTGTGTGTGTGTGTGTGTGTGTGTGTGTGTGTGTTGTGTGTGTGTGTGTGTGTGTGTGTGTGTGTGTGTGTGTGGTGTGTGTGTGGGTGTGTGGGCGGTAAAGGAAATGGAGCAGGGCTCCTTTCACGTTAACACACACACAACCAACCATACATTGTTGACCGAGTCTGTCCTTATGTTCTGGGGGAGGAGGGGGGGGGGGGGGGGAGCATCTCCTGGACCGTCGCGGAAGAATCAAACCAGAGGGGGAGGGGGTGCAACGGTACCAAACACTCCGCCAGTCAATGTAAGGGAGGGAAGCATCTCTGGACCGGCGCGTGGAAGAACCAAACCAGAGTTGCTCCATGTGTCAATGTACCCAAACACTCAGCCAGTCACACTGCATAAAAGCATGTGCACACAACCACAAAATACATACACACCACTGCGCACATCAACACACACACCATGCACACACACACACACACACAACACACACACACACAAACACACACACACACACTTCCCCATTAAAATGATGGTTACTATACACAAAAGGCATTGATGTCTGCAAAGTTGGGAGAGAGAGAGAGAGAGAGAGAGAGAGAAATAGACTGAAGGAAACAGAGAGTACAGAGAGGTGAGACAGACATGGAGTTGAGACAGACACATAGATGAGACAGACACAGAGATGAGACAGACATGGAGATGAGACAGACGGAGAGGTGAGACACACATAGATGAGACAGACACGGAGATGAGACAGACACAGAGATGAGACAGACAGAGATGAGACAGACACATAGATGAGACAGACAGAGATGAGACAGACACATAGATGAGGCAGATATGGAGATGAGGACAGACAGAGAGATGAGACAGACACATAGATGAGACAGACAGAGATAAGAGAGATGCAGAGATGAGACAGACAGAGATGACACAGACACAGAGATGAGACAGAAAAACAGTGAAAGTGACAGACGGAGGGTGAAAGAGAAAGCGAGAGACAGACAGAGATACAGAGAAAGAGACGAAGAGAAAAACAGAGAAAGAGAGAGAGAGAGAGAGAGAGCATTAGAGAGACAGAGAAAGAGAGCGAGAGAGAGAGTGCAAAAGAGAAACAGATAGAGAAAGAGAGAGACACAGAGAGAGAGAGAGAGAGAAAGGTAGAGAGAGCAATAGAGAAACAGAGAGAGAGACCATGGAGACCTGGCAGGCCGCATGGCACAGCGACTGCAGCCAGCTTTCATGGCCGGCAAATAAATACACCACCACACACATTCGCTGCAGGCTGCTGCAGTCTTGGCCAACGCTGTAACGTTACCATAAATCTGGAATCAAATGGGCACCATCCAGCACCAGCGCAGCGGAGCCCATTTCTCCAGATGTTCGGTATGGAACTTTTATTGATTATATTTTCCCCTCTCATCTCTCTGATAAATATATACACATGTTCAAAAAAAAAAAAATATGAGACGTCTGGCTTGGTGAGCTCACGTGGGGGGGGGGGGGAGACTCACATGTTGCTGAAGTTGGTTTATGGGGGCGCTAAGCAGTCACAAGTGTGTTATTAGGGTTATGGGGTACATGCTGCTATGACACCGCGATCAGATACATATATGTCAGCGTGCAGACGGACCAACAACGTATTTCTCGGCACCAGCGTATGAGAGGGCCGCCTCGTCCCGGTCTGCCTTCAGATCTGCACTGATGTGTTACAGATGCCTCGTCATTATGCGTTTTAAATCGGTCATTAGAACACTCCAAACTCATTTCCTGAACGAGACACGCAACTTTACGCCAAACTGCAACAAGTCATGCAAACGCGAGCGATATAAGGCTTGGGTGTTAGGTCGGCGTTCAGCGGAGCCAAAGCCGTAAATGAAGCATTAGATTTGTCAAGTCAGTAGTCATCAGACCGTCCAACATTAGGAGAACTATCTATTCGTAGTAACATTATTCATGTGGCCTCTTAAGATGAGTGTGAGTGAGTGGGATGAGTTAACTATATGGCAAACTATTAACACACAATTTGATGCAGACAATATAACGCAATAAAACTCTTTCAGTCAAATTGTGCAAATAGAACTTAGTTGGTTGTACATGTGTGGTACAACCACAGTTTTGGTCCAACAACCACAGCTTTACAAGCAATTCAGCAAATATCACAATATTTGCATCATGAGTGATGTTGTAATGGTTGTATAGGTGTGGTGTTTGTTGAATGGGCGTGTCTAAACTGCACACCTTACCAACCAATTACACAAATGGCTCTTAAGCGAACCGAACTGTAGTTAGTTTGTTTGCTTGGTCCGCACCAGAGTTTGAATGAGCGTTCACACAGCCCAAAACGAACCACACTGTCGGGGGAAACGCTTCAGGATTCCATTAAAACGGACCAAACAGCTCCGGTGTGAATGCGCCCTAATTAGACTCAATGAACACCTCCACTATCAAAACCAACGCCTGACCTTTAAACAAATCACCAATAAACTTCCCTGATCATTCAAGATAATAATGTAGTAAAATATTTGACTGAGATGTAGTGGAGTAGAAGTATAAAGTAGCAGAAAGTACAAGTACCTCAGATTTGTACTCAAGTACTTGAGTAAATGTACTTAGTTACTTTCCACCAGTGGCTACCACCATAACCCAAACCAGGTTTTGGGGACATATGGTCAAATACATTGAGAGCAGCTGTCAACATGCCTGATGCCTGATGTGGGACAGGTTTATTCCAGAGACCAGTTTATTACTCCAACATTAACCCATGTGAGCGGGTAAAAAGCAGATTCACAGAAATAAAAACAACTGTACAAATCAAATATAAAAATACAAAAAGGAACCATCTATGATAATATACTCCCCATGCTGGTATTCAATTTACACCAGAGGCGAGCGGCGAATCCGACACTTCTTCTGGGCAGCATGTGATGTCATCCTGCTCCACGCGAGCCACCGCCGTCTACCGCCGGACTCGGGATGGATGTGAATGTTTGACAGCGGCGAGGTTGCCCGCTGCTCAGACGAGCCAAGCTATACATCCAGTGCCACAAATGAGTTTTGGGAGCTGCCCGGGGCCCTCGAGGGTGAGGAGCCAAGACCGGGGCCCTCAGAGTAAGCTGAACCACGCTACACCCACACGCCGCGGTCACTGTATCTCTCCAGCGCCCCGGGAGGACAGCGCTGGGGGGCTCCGGCTTTTATTACGAAGACTCACGGAGGCTAGAGGCTGATGTGAAGGTAGAGAGCGCGAGGAGTGTTTTGGGGGCCGGTGCCACTTTGCATTAAGCAACCGCGGGGCCCCGGCAGGGCAGTAATGTGTGCCCCCCCCCCCCCCCCCCCCCCCTGCCGCCCACCCTCACCACGGCTCAAGGTGGCGACGTGTAGACAAAACAGGAGGGCCTCAAATCTGCTACGCCCCACCGCCTTCAGCAGTGTGACGCTATCATTATGTTACACACTCGCGCGCGCACACACTCACACAAACGATAGGAATGCTCCCACACACACCGAACCGAACCCGACAACAAACTCTCGTCGCACATGCGTTCTGGTTAGCAAGCCTCGGGCCCGGGGTGCAGGGTTAAACATCGTCAGAAAACCAGAGAAAAAACATCGCTTCATGGGAGAAGCACCGACTACCACCGCAGGGCACCCTCTAAGCATTTTGTGGAGTGCAGAACATTATAGGTTGTATCAGTGAGATTTTCCTTCCTTCAGACCACAAGGCAACTATAACGTTGGGAAGGCAAGTTGAAGTAGCTGTTGATAGATACCAGACACTCCGCTATTACTTAAATAGATGCGGGCATCTCGATTTTAAACCAAGTCTGTTCCATATCCTTGTTTTGCAAACAACGTGTATGGAAAGACCTGTGTGGAAAGTGTATGGAAGATGTGTGAGTTTTGATGAAGTGCCCTTTTTTACACTTCTGTTGGAATGTACCGAAATCCTTCACTTGTAGCTGAGCATTGAATGCAATTCATAAAATGGTAATTTACAAAATACTGAGTGTATATGCTAAACAAAGTTTCAAATTATAATTTTATATATTTGAGTCGTATTGATTAATGACGTATTTCTTTCACATTTTTAGAAAAAATGTATCATACAAAGAATGCTTTCACTGAAAATTTCGGTGGATCTATCGTCATGTTTCTTTGGCTTCTGCAAAAAATAGATCATCCTCAAAAACTACTGTCAAAATATGCAGCTGGGATCTTCTCAGAGTCTGCATGTGTTTCTCTTTTTCACCGACCAAGTCTGTCAAATGACCATCCAGTTGATTCCCCGTGGACACTGGACCACATTCACAGGGACTACAATCTTGGCTCACAAACCCACTTCCTTGCCACTAAAACGCTGCGCAGTTTCGAGAAACCAGGGATCAAAAGGCGCCTTCTCCCAAACAATTAGCTGGACGGTAGCGGTAACCGTTTTTGACGCCTACCCCAAAAGACTCTTGCGGGGTTAAGCTCCACGTTACATGTCACACCTTTGTTATTCCTCCTAATCTGACTGAAAAACAATCCAGGGGACAAAGTGGCTAGTGGATACAGACAGTCTGGATGAACCAAAGTCCACATATGTTTTAAGTGCTCTGTGTTTGTGTGACCCGGCTACAGTTTCCATGGCGAGAGCTTCGTTGGGATTGGACTGGTGGGAGGGTGGGAGAGCCACAGCCTTGGCTTTGTGTTTTCAAATTCAATTGTCTGACTATATAGGTTTCCCGGGGCTGGGCTTCCCATGGTGCCTGAGTAATAAACCGGGCTTTGGCGCAACGTCCGCAGGGACCACTGCTTACCGTCGACCTGGAAAAGCCATAGAGTGGCCTGGAGGAGTCTGTAATAAGGTTAGGCCTGGAGCTGTAAAGACATTGAGCAAACACCTAAAAGTGATAAAAACTATTCCGGAAAACGTAACTGAGCCCCTTTTGGTACGAGTGCAAATGTAATTTTTAACATGTAACAGAGGATATTGTTGGGCCGAGCTGATCATCGGGAGTCCTTCGGTTTACAATAAAGTCACTGGTCCGACCCCAAAAGCCAGATCAGCCAGGCAAAGGAAAATAAGCAGCGCAATTAAAACACTGAGGGACAGATTATTTATACAAAATAATGAATTTGTTTCTATACATGCCAATCATTTCACCCAAAGGGGGGGTTTAATAATATAGATTTTTCTTCAAAGCGCAGCAGTGAAAACGTGCGTCTTTTCCATGGAAGTGTTTGAGGCATGTGGAAAGCTTACACCCGGGCCATGTTGACACAGAGTGATTAGTTTATTATAGAAGCCGATGGCCTCCATGCGTGGCCATTTGCTTCCATGTTGTAGCGGCACCATGAGTGAACGATCCGGAAGGCATTTTTGGTCAAATCCAGGGGAATGACACGCCATCCATAGAACCCAAGACGTGACCAGAAGGTGGCGGCGGCGGCGGCAGCGGCTTGTGGCCAGAAACCTGCCACACGGGAGCACCGTGAGCTGGGGAATTATGGGTGATGGGTGGTGGTGCTGGTGGTGGTGGTTTGATGAATGGAACCACTCATCCTTACATTTTGTTTCCATAGGATGGTGTTGGAGGGGGGTGCCCCTGCTGTCCCGTATTGGGCCCAAGGTACTTATTGCCACAGTAACATGAGGCCAGGATGAAAAGCAACCCCACGGCGAGAGGAGGCTCTCTCACAGGGCGTGGAGACCCCGGTCCCACTGCTTTCCTTGGGGCCTTTGCACGGGGCTCCGTGTTTTCCAGAATAACAAGTGTGACTTACTACACAATCATTTTAGGTATAAATTAGATTGACAGAGTTTCAAATATGAGGAAACTCAATTACAGCCAGATTACATGTTGAGCTGACTTACAAGGATCCGTGGGCCAGAGGTTCACACTAAACAAGGGTAGAGGTTTCCTTCCTTCCCCAAGTCCGACAGTTATTACATTAGGAGGGGGTCTTGGCTTGATTGATGGACAGGGATGTAGGTCGCCTGCCGCTGAAATTGTAAGCCGATGTCTCTGATGACAACCTGTGTCCATATCTGTTCATGATGTGACATTCCTAAAAATGTTCCTTGCTTCATATGACATTCTGTTGGCCTGAAGAGTATAAATACCCAGCCCACACAAGGTTCACACAAGACTCCAAGAGATGGAACGGTGAGAAGAGAGCAGGTGTGTTTAGGTCAATGCTGGGCCCTTAAAGTTTGACCCCAAGCTCAACCTGGACAAGCACGGGTCACAGAGCCCAATGCAAGAGCAGCACTGAAATGGGGATGCAGTGCCTGTTCCCCTTTGGAAACGGCCAACTTGTTAAGTGCAAGCGGATGCAACAATGTAAACACAAGGTTCTGCATAATCAAAGTGTTTCAACCTGTGCTGACAGAGCCATCAGTCCTGGGCAGACAGGCCCTTACGTCATAGGCCTCTGGTGCTGCGAGGGTAACCTAAGAGAGCGTTGCTCAGCTTTAGCTGAAAGGAAAAGAAGGAGCAGGCATCAAAGGCCTTTTTTTCTGCCTCACGTCTGGAAGTAGAAGGAGAGCAGTCAGAAGAGAAGACCCACAGGTGCCCCCCACCCTCAAAAGGGTTTTAGCCCACCTCAAGGAGCCCCGACTTTCTTTCATATAAATCAGATCACAAGGCTCAGAGGACTTGAACCCAAATCTAAATAATGTGATCTCAGATGCAGCCAGCTGTACTCCTCAGTATAACCCGAGCCTGTTAACACTATACTAGGCTAACTACACGATACCAAACCATAAATGTCGTGGCTGCAACAGATCTTTCCATTGCTTACCTCCAGTCACTCAGCATGGCAAAACAATTAGCCGATAGCGACTGGCAGAGAGAATGACAAATTGAGTGACGTCCCGGAACCCGACACCTCATGAATCGATGCCCGATGTCTCGTAACGTTCCTACACATGACAGCATGGGCTGCTCTCCTGAAGGGCTCGTCAGAGCGCTAACCCAAAATCCATACGCCCCTCTCTGTCGCTGCAGCTAAAGAGGAGGCCGAGAGACACCGCCGTTAATTGGAACCAGAGCCGCCGCCGCCACTAGCTTTAACTGGCTGGGATACACAGGAATGACTGTGTAAGACAAGACAACAGTCACTCAGGTGGATCTTCTGAGGCACCTCCGTGGCCTCCTGGAGCAGGGAGGTGGGGGTGTAGTGCTGAGAGATTGGCATATTGTAAATCACTCCGTTTCCCACCAGCTCCGACACGTCACTGTCGTTTACTAGGAATCACATCGGAGCCATGCGTGATTGAAGACGGGAAAAACCACATGGGATGAATACATTCCAACCTGTTTGAAATTAACAAATTGTCTTTTAAAAAAATGAGACGGGGGCTGGGGGGGCGGACAGTGTGAGCCGTTGCATTTGGACAACTCATCACTTTCCCCCCCCGTCCCCCTTCGAAATTCTCAATCCTTTGTCAACTGTGTTCAAAAGAACATGAGATTTTTCAGGGGAGGCGGTTCGACGGGCCGCTGATGTTTTTCAGTGTAGACTCGAGGAAACAGCGGTAGCACATTGTTGGAACACATTGAAGGCATTAGCGCTCTATGCCTCCGTTGTTGTTTGACCGAGACATATTTCCAGATGACTGCCTGGACTGTGGCAGGAGATGAGGAATACGCAATGAGGGCCAGAGTCTGCGCTTCGCCTGCCAGCCCGGGACCCTTTCATAATCACACAGGCATTATGCACATCCCGGCTGAAGATCTGGAAGAGATGCAGAGAGACCGAGAGCGGGAGAGAGACAAACACACACACACACAGATGCAGAGGAGAGAGAGTGAGAGAGTGGGAGTGAGAGAGAGAGAGTTATGGCTGTGGTGGCGTTTCCCCGAGAGTTCTGCCAAGGGCGGTGATTTAGACAAGTCACAGGTCTGGGGGTCTGAGGATTCCTCGGACACTGTTTAAACACGTCTCCTATGAAGAAGGGGCGAGAAATGCGAGGGGCGCTGGGTGCAGAAGCCCTCACCTAGCAGCCACATTTCCAACACGGTAACCATGGCGGCAGAGTTATAGGTCATCTTCGGTAACCGCACGGACAAGAGGGTTTTGAAAGCAATCACTTAGGAAGATTTGCTCCTGATCATTATGAGCTTTGGCTTGCAGGGCCGGAGAGCCAGCCATTGTGGGCGCCACATTACCGTTGGGAATATGAATGAACCGAAGAGGAATCGTTTTGAAAAAGCACTTTATTTAGTTTAATACACAGGGCCATTTTGTGGAGTAATATTTATACGCACAGCTTTACAAATTATGCAGGACTTTATTCCAGAAAAATCCCTCAATGCACATACATTTTACAAAGTTTTCTGCATGTTTTTCACACATGAATTATAAACAAGTTTAATACGGAGTCTATATGGAACAGCCGAAAGTTAAATATAGGTCTACTTTGGACAGGCATCAACATAAGAATCTAAACATGTATGCAATGTTTCAAAAGTATACCTTAGCCTAGTGTTAAAAAGTTAGCAGCCTCTGTATTGACTGAATAAACATGACATACAGAAAAAAAAAACAGAAAGGATAAAGTATTTCCATGCAGTTTAAAAGAAGATTAAAATGTTTAAATGTTCACGAGACAATAAAGGCATCTGTGCCATCGTCCACATCTGTCACGAGGAGGAGGAGGAGAAGGCGGGCCTCTCCGTTCTACATTTTTCGTGGGATCCGCAAACGCGCAACAATCACTCAGACACTACAAACACAGTCGTGGGTCACAGCCGCAGCATATTTGTATCTGCCTGCCCAAGACGAGCACGACGACAGGAGCACTGCTAAACCCATTAGCTGGTTTAGTTTGATAGTTTCACCCCACCACCACCCCCCCCACCCCCGTTTCAAATGGAAACACCCCTATGACTCACTCTCCTGTTTTAATATTGGACACTTTTTCCTTTGTCCAAGTCCAATCTCGAAAAAAAAAGGCCCCAATATGAAAAGGCCATTGGATGGATGGACAGTTACCAATGTTTTACCGATGCCATCTGCTAGTGTGGGCGGGCAGCCGGCCGCGGGGACCAAAGCAGAGACACGGCACGATCCGACCTTTGACGGAAAAAAAAAAACGCGACACATCCCTCCTGTTACGAGCGGCCGTTCCAAGATGTCTCACGAATCCTTGGAAACTGCAACGTTCTATTGTAAACCGTCCTTCCCAAAGACAACCGTTAAGGACTCGACCGTGTCGCGAAGAAAAGCATGGCTGGGTGGCTGGGTGGGCAGTAGGCTGGCATTATCATGCATGCGACTGGGCGGACAGCGGAGAGATTAGCGCACTAGCATGCCAACCTGGGGAAAGGCATGCTGGAGAGGAGACATCATGGAGGACTCTGGTCAGAAACATTTCCTCATTCAACAGTTTCTAACACCATCCAGTGCAGCATAACAAACTCAAATCAAAAAGATTTGCAGTGAGATTGCAGCCAGAATTATATTCAATGGAATCTCTTATTCGATCATAGACACACCCACACACACACACACACACACACACACACACACACACACACACACACACACACACACACACACACACACACACACACACACACACACACACACACACACACACACACACACACACACACACACACACGAAACACTGAGATCACTGTCTTGTCCGGGACGGCTGAATGCAACAAAAATAAATGCTTCCTGATTAATTGGGCCGCATGCCAATAAGTGGAGCGCTGAGTCTCTGTGGGGGTCTCAGCACGGTCTCCATGTCAGACAGTGTGTGAAGGGGACGGAAAGAACACACACACACAAAACTAGAACACTGTATCAGCACGGCTGGTGAGTGTAAGAGGCAGGGCCCGTCACGTGAGTTCTGAGGAAGGAAAGTGCCAGTCTGAGCCTTTAATGTCTATGGATGGACTTCTTGCGGACACACACACACACACACACACACACACACACACACACACACACACACACACACACACACACACACACACACACACACACACACACACACACACACACACACACACACACACACACACACACACACACACACACACACACAGGTTGCAGGAAATCGCTTCATCGAGTGTGTGGCATCAGAATCCATTTGTGTGTGCATGTGCTGTCCACATGCTGGTGGAGTGTGACATATTGTGTGTGGTATTCACATGCGTGTGTGTGTGTGTAGTGTGTGGTGTGTGTAGTGTAGTGTAGGTGTGGTGGTCCTCTAGACCAGCGAGCAGTAGCCACCGCAGCTGCCCCCGCCGGCGTCCTCGTCGGTCAGGTGGACGCGCCCGTGGCCCTCGCTCTGCCACAGCCCGGGCGTCTGGATGATCTTCTCCACCAGCTCCTCGAATGCACACTGCACGCCGTCCCGGGTCTTGGCGCTGGCCTCTGGGTGGAGGGCGCAGGGGGAGGATCAACACACCAGGAGGAGGAGGAGGAGGAGGAGGACATTGTGTGTGGTTGGTTGGGTGATTGGGAAGTGCAGAGAAGATGGGAAGGATGGAAGGAAAACGAGGAGAATGAAGGAAAGAGGGTGAGGAAGAGTAGAACAGAGAGAGGCAAAGAGAAAAGCAGTGATGAGTAGCAGAAGGATAGAAAGCATGAAGAGAAATGTAAGGCATGGAAAGAAGATAAAAGTGGAGAGAGAGAGAGAGAGAGAGAGAGAGCGAGAGAGCGAGCGAGAGAGAGACAGAGCAAGACAGAGAGTAGAGAGAGATAGATAGAGAGAGAGAGAGACATACAGAGATAGACAGAGATAGATAGAGAGAGACAGAGAGACAGAGAGAGACAGACAAAGAGAGAGAGAGAGAGAGAGAGAGAGAGACAGAGAGAACAGACAGACAGACAGAGAGATAGACACAGAGAGAAAGAGACAGACAGACAGAGAGACAAGAGTTAATAGAGTGCACTACAGCCTATGCTCCCCCGGCCAGCAGTGGAAAACGCCTCAACATCAGCCGTCAGGCCCCGACACCGATTGCGGGCCTTCGGATGGAGGAGCCCGCCGGAGGTCAGGGACGTTGGCAGCCCCGCGCTCCCCGAGACGCTGCCGTCCAGGAACAATATGACTCAACACACTCCAGCAGGAGCGTGACCGCATCAATCACGCTGAAGGATACCATCATCTTGATCATCATCGTAAATGTGATACATTTATTAAACCGCCACAGACATATTAGAAAGAGATCACTGTCCCATAAACGCCCACCCCCCCCACCCACCCCCTCCTGCCTCACACACACTTTTTCTTACAACAGAAGAAGAAGAAGAAGAAGGAGCAGAAGATGGAACACTTGGGGCAGATAAAGAACATGTTGTTATTGCAACACAATCCTTACAGAGCTCGCTTTAACAAAGACATCTTTTTTCCTGGCAAACCACCTCCACATTTAGAACACGGGGATCAGACACAGCAGATGAGAATTCACAAGAAGACGGGGCGTTCAAAATGTAAACAGGTGCTTGTTGTTGTTGTTATTATGAATAGAATTCATGTGACCCGTGTCCAGGTACGACAGTCGCTTCAGGGACCCATCACCCACCGCCCCCCCCCCCCGCACTCTTCCCCCTTCCCTTTCCCCACCCTCCTACCCCCATGTCCCACCGCTAAGTCGCGGTCTTTTTGAGCGAGGGAAATCCGACTTACCTATAAAAAGCATGGAATGTTTCCTCGCAAACTTCAGCCCCTCGTTCCTGTCTAGCTCGTGGTTTTCCTAAAACAAAACGGCGAGGGGAAGGGAAGAACAGAGGATAATAAAAATCCACTCACTATTTAGAAAAAAGACACTTGGTAGATATGACAGTGACAGGCAATTATGGACACTTTTAAAGGGGCCCTATTATACCACCAGGTGTGAGCGTGGTTAGCCATTGCAAGCCGTTTCAAAATGGTCATGTGACTGAAATTGGTGTGACATCACAAGTGGGAGTTTCCACCTAGATGTATGCTGACTAGATCAGACTACCAGCGTACCCAGTGGACTGTACCAACTGGTAAACTGATCTAGTCAGCATATGGACACTCCTACTTGTGATGTCACTTTGTCACACTTTGACAATATTAGTCACGTGACAATTATGAAGCGGCCTGTAATGGCCAATCACGCTCACACCTGGTGGTACAATAGGGCCCCTTTAATGTACACAAGAACTATGGAATAGGATTGTGGATAAAGGCACTGAAAATACAGATATTATTCGGTTTAATGAAGTTAGACGATGACGTCTAATGAAGTTTAACTACGAAACGAATACATAAATCACACAACCTAAAAACACATAAGAAACATCTTTACATGTCCCCCTGGTTAAACTTACATCAAAATTCATGGGCAGCTACCCAGGGTTCCAGCTGAGACAACTTTACTTGTGCATAGATCAATGATTTATATCTATGGACTATAAGCACAAACCAGGTCAACGTCACACAGGACAACACAGGAGTTCTACTTGAACTACGACTACTACTCCCGCTACAAATGTGTGTCAGCGTTTTATCTGCGCTATAAATCAGCACGGCCATTGCTGTGTTGCTCGAGCAGTATCCTTTCCAGCAAACCATTTTTCTGTGTTCATTATCAATCCACTCGCGGCCGAAAAAAAAGGCGATAGGCCAGGGCCGAGAACGCTTCTCGGTCGCATCGTGTTCCCGCTGCGGCTAGAAACATGACACGCCAGAAACCTCACCCCCCCCCCCCCCCCCCGGCACCCTTGCTGGGCGATCCGTTTATCTCGCCGTTTGGCGGAACGCCGCTTCCCCGAACCAAACGTGCAGGAAAACACAAGCGAGCGAGCGACGCACCTTATCTATCTTGTTGCCCACCAGCATCTTGACGAGGTCGTTCCTCGTACAGTACGTCTCCAGCTCGCTCAGCCAGTTGTCCAGCTTGGTGAAGGTGTCTCGCCTCGTCACGTCATACACTGTAGGGGACACACACACACACACGCACACACACTTTATTATCTCCCAGTAAGGAGGACAAGGCTGACTAGTTGCCGAGGGCCGGAGGTGGCGGTCATGTCGCGGTATGGAAGTCGGTTGTTTTGGTATCCGATACGCCGGCTCACCCAGCAATGCTAAGCGGACTAATGACGTGTGCTGCAGTGTCGCAAGCGCCTTCTTAATGCCGTCACCATATTTAGTTTTTCAAGGCTCTTACAATTATTATTATTAGTTGTATTTTTTTTAAGATACCACTCGTAGTGTTTAAAAAAAGAAAAAAGAATGCTTTAAAGAAATGGAATTCCTCATCATTTGAGTCACATAATGGATGTTGTTTTTTATGAGGAAACGTCCGAATTTTGACGGCACATCGCCGTCGATGACTTCAGCCTGTAACCAATTTAAAACAAACTAAAAGAAAGAGAGCTCGCCATTAATGTCTAAAACATGACATCCTACAGCATGGCACACACGGCGAAAAATACTGCCGTATCAAATAACCAAAACCACATGGAGCTAACCAAAGACAATAAAAAAACAAAACAACAACAGAAGACTGAAATCTTTATTTTATGATTTAAACGCTGCGCTACGCTAGCAGGAGCTCCCCGGTCACTAGCTGAGGGTCTGGAGGGCCCGCTCCGTGCCACGCCGCACACACAACCGCCGATACGTGCTATTAGCAGAGGTCAGAGGAGAACGTCTGCTTTAGCGCTATCCGCTCGCACCGGGCTCCCCGCGTGCACATACATATGCACGGCTGTTTAACAGGGACTGGAGGACACAACCCGGGTACAAAATGATGAGATGTGTGTGTGTGTGTGTATAAAATATATTTATGTGAGAGAGAGAGACACACAGAGAGGGAGAGGGAGAGAGAGAGAGAGAGAGAGAGAGAATGAAAAACACAGGATGAAAAGCCATTATCCTCTTTACAATCGGGGCAGCGGGGGAGGGGGGGGGGGGGTGGAACGTGTTCAATTCAGATTGCAGTGATTGTATGAAAGAAATGAGTACCGCACGCACGCACACACAAACACACACACGCACACATCCACAATTTCCTGAGTTCCAGTGATGCGGCGGTGGTGCGGTGAGCGGGGTACGTACCCAGGATGACTCCCTGGGCTCCCCTGTAGTAGCTGGGCGTCAGGGTCCGGAAGCGCTCCTGGCCCGCCGTGTCCTGCAACCACAGCACACGAGGCACTCTCAGGGCCGCCGGACACACCGACACACTCACACTCAGAGGTGGGGGAGAAGGCGCAGAAGAGGAAGACGAAGGGGAAAAAAATGCACTTGTGGCTTAAGATAAAAAAAAATTCAAAAGCTGAGAAGAAAAAAATCTGAGCATAAAGGAAAAGACAAAAAAAAAAATGATACAAATGTCTGTACTTGTCCCAGATAGTGTGTTGTGTTGCAGAGAGGGGAGAAGTATGCTACACGACCGCCATCTATTGGCCGTTTGAGTGAACTACAGAAGTAAAGGTGAAAGATTCGGGAAAAAATGTTGGTTCAGGAGGTCATCTTGTTCGCACGCACGCACACACACGCACACACGCACAAGATGGCGTTAGAACTCACCCATATGGCCAACTTGGCTTTGTTGCCGTCGATGCTGATGGTCTTCACCTTAAAGTCGACACCTTGAGACAACACAAGACAGCAACAGGGAGACAGACAGACAGACAGACAGGTCAACCCATCTGACACGCCATGGTTACCTCGCCACACGCCGGGGGGCGTGCGTTGACACAGACTATATCCTCGTTGTCACGACGACGGACCACAATCATCTGTGATGGATTTTCCGTATATATGTGCTGCACACACACACGCACGCACACGTCCCTGAACTCCCACTGACACCGCCGCCCGGCCCCCCGCAGCGCTACTCAGACGCGGCACGGCCCCCGACGATTGTCTTGTATTCAGATCAGCATTTATTTGACCTGCCAGCCAACCACGACCGACCGGACAGACGGTGTGGTTACAATATGCTAATCTAACCGGTCTCTCCGAATGAAAATCTGAAATAAATACGCAACATGACAGAAGAGGAAGATGGAGGAGGGGGGGGGCGGGGGGCCTTATTCACCATCAAGACGTATAGATGGGCCCAAGAATAACAACGGTGTCCCCCATGCGCTCTCTGCGAGCGGGCGACCTCCATTGACCTCCTCTTGATGTGCAAAGCACTGTCGAGTTTGGTGCTCTGCTACCACCACTGACAGATTTAGCACAGGAACGTATGGCGGACGACCAGGCTGATGCTTACATCTGGTCAAAAAAATACTAAATAAAAAATGTTCAGGAGGTGAAGGCCGTTTTCAGTACAGGACCAAACCCACACACAAAAACCCACACACGCGCGGGGGGGGGGGCAGTAGCTCAGGAGGTAAGAGCGGTTGTCTGGCAACAGGAAGGTTGATCCCTGGGCTGTGTCAAGGTGTCCCTGAACAAGACGCCTGACCCCAACGGCTCCTGATGTGTGTGTTGTTACCTTGCATGACTGACACCGCCGTCTGTGTACGAATGGGTGAATGTGAGGCAACTGTAAAGCGCTGTGGATAAAAGTGCTATATAAATGCTATCCTTCAAGTCCATTACGGCAGTCTTATTTACCGAATATTTATTTTCTCTCTCTCTCTCTCTCTCTCTCTCTCAGCTGTGTTTACTACATGACACCAGCAAGGCGGTGTGCGTCCATCCAGCCCAAACATGCAGCAGCAGCAGCAGCATCTGTTTGAAATGTCACACAACAACAAGACGCCGTGCTGTGGCCACGCAATGTGGTCGGCATCACACAACTCTGTCTGAACGTCGGGGACGGTCTCCCAGTCACCCAAACTCGGAACAGGCTCCCTGGTATGTGAAGAGTACACACACAACACACACACACACACACACACACACACACACACACACACACACACACACACACACACACACACACACACACACACACACACCACACCACACAAGACCCAAACCCAGACCCACACACACGCACACATCTCTCACGTTCCATCCTGCATGAACATGTGTGGCCAGGTTCAACAAGTTGCACAGAGCATGGAACAAGATCTGTGCATGCTTCTGCTGTGTTTGTGGTGTACTATAGATTACAAGCGACCCTCCTGCTTGTCTTTGAGGTGAAAAACAATGCGATCGTGTGAGGGAGCGTTGCTAATTCACAAAAAAAAAGGGGCCTTCGGGAGACCTATCCTTCCTATCCCAAGAGGAAGTGGGTGTAAAAGGAGTACAGTAAGTGTACAGTAATCAGCTCCCAGGCTAACCAGTGCCTCTCAGAGCCATAGCTTTGTATTCAGGGAAAAAATTAACAAAATGCAGCCTCACCGGATCTCTGATTGTGGGTTGTGATTGGCTCTGATTGGGCTCCCGGTTCACCGGCGTTATGCTTTCTGCCTTTTTGAGCGGGGACTTCAAGGCAAGTCAATGAGGGTCACTGGCTTCTCTGAAGACATTGGTTTAGTAGAGAGAGTCCCCGTCCCCAGTGGAGGAATGACAACAGTACAGTGGGTGTCACTCAGTCACTGACAGGGAGACGATATTATGATTTGATTATAAATGGCTTTCTGAGCAACCAGCACAAATGAAATCACAAGTGAGACCAAAATCGCTCATCTGAAAAAAAACACAATCAATGAAAAGCGAAGGGGCCCAGTCTCTTACTTCCAGTAAGCCGGCATCGATAAAACCATAAATAGACATATTTAATGCACCTTCATAGCTAGCTTGCAAGTTGCAGCAACAGCCAAAAATCCAACAACAATGAGACACAGAGACACAGACACATAGGATGACGTGACCTGGGACGGGAGGAAGGGTCACTACTTCAGCACATCAGATTGATGGCGGGTTATAATCCATTTTGATGCACCCCCCACCCCCCCACTCCCTCCCTGAACATTTGGAATCATAAAACGTGCAGCTGCTGCCGGAGTGTCGAGACGCGGTCGCGGTTGTGTTGTCCCGGTGATGGCCCACAGCTGCAGTTCAAGAGGTGCTCTCTCACTGAGACAGACACACACCACACACCATCACACACACACACACACACACACACACACACACACACACACACACACACACACACACACACACACACACACACACAACACACACCACAAACACACACACACACACACACACACACACACACACACAAATCCTTTCTGGATCATAGATCACTAAAATAAGTGGGATCCAAGGTGCGTTTACGATACAGAGACAACGGATTGTAGGACACAATCACTGCAAGACAGCATTTATGATGTGTGTGTTCCAAACGCTGCACCGAGAGTGAGAGGGTGAGAGTGAGGCCCGCTACACGGGTCCAGTGTGGAGGGCTGTCTGTGATTGGCCGATAAGATAAAAAGAGTCTTGTTAACTCGGTACAATGACGGACAGTCGGCATGACGACGTCACAGGACACTCTGTGAACTCACAGATGGGCTAGAGGGCCAAACGCAAACAATGGCTTTTCTTTTCTCATCTTTAAGCAAATGAACACAAACACAGTACCTAATTCTTTGATTTCTTTGATACGACATCATAAATTAAGTACTGTAGTGGTTCAGATATGCCCTGGTCTACAAATTTTTCGTTGGTACAGATCCCCAAAAATGTCACCTCAAGATAGTTTTTTCAGTGTAAATTAAAATTGTGATAATTCCCACAAATAGTGAAAATATTGGGGGAAAAAAAGATTTTATCAGCCCTATATCCCAATGTGTGGCTGCCCTTGATGGCTCAAACTCATGCCATAAGGTCAATATTTTCCATGTACTGCGCTTAAAGCATTTGTCCCTTCAGTATCACAGACACATCCTGTATACTCACCAATTGTTGCCGTTTGATCTGGATCAAATGTGTCATCTGTGAATCTTAATAGGAGACTGTAAAAAAAAAGAGACAGGAGAAAATAAGTATGTGTATTTGAGTGTGTACAGTTGTTAAACGGCCCTTATCTGTTCTTGGGTATTGTTTTGCTGAGGGAGCTGGTCTGTAGCACTGCTATCAGATTTCCTTCCACTGGCCTCAACCCTGGCCCACCCGGAGATAGCGGAGCGAGCTCGTCTTGTATGTCACCGCCTCTCTCATTTAGATGAACCATTTCTTCTGGTTCCCATTTCGCTAGCACACACCAACACACGCACAACGCACGCATGCACATTGCCTTTTAGTCCGGTGGCCCGGGGTTCACGTGCTCCATTCACTGTGACTAATGGAGTGCAAAGGCCTTAATCACCGCACCGTCGATGACGTGGCCAGGCCCTCTCATTTCCCCCGGACACGACCGAGCGGTGTAATGTCCACAGCTTTCACCAGAGCCCATCAAGAGGGATGTTTTGTGAGAGGAGTGTGTCACCGTTTTGCAGTCTGCATGGTAGCAGAGAGCAGTGCATTATGTACATACTAGATTACAACCGTGCAGCCGTTGCTGCCAGGCGCACATCATCATGCTTACAACCCAAAGGCCTCGGTAAATTGCAAAGTATACAAAAAAATACATAGTAAAATAAAGCCTAACACAGCTGCGTGATGATCAAAGAACATGGAAGCATGTCTGAGATTACATTGGAATCCAAATCCATTATCATTAAAACAATTAGATAACACATAAAACATTGTAGTGATTTGAGCTCTGAAGCTAGATGGAAAGAAGGGGGATTAAATCATTAAAGTTGCAGTAACTGGGTATTTTAGCTTAGTTTAGTGGAATGACTCCAATGTTGTGATTTTTGTCAACAATTTTTTTGCCTATTCAGAATTGTTATTTGGTTGCATAATCAGATTTTTATTGTTGTTTTAACCGTGTATTTATTCTCCAAACGCAGTTTAAATATGAAAACGCTGCCTGTAGTGTGCACTGGGCAGCACGCAGCTTTGAGCTGGGTAGTCACTGCGCATGGAGTCACTGCTCATTACAACCTCCTGCAATGTGATGGTTCAAGGCTAAGGCTGCCCATAAGCATTCTTTCATGCAGTCTAGACCACAGCCATGGATATTACGGTGACCAACACATGGGGGTTAGGTTCTGCATTGGCAGTGGAACACACAAAAGCCTGACTTGGAGGAAGCATGGATCTGCGCACATCGTATCACATTAGACAAGTTAGTGGTTTGTTACATACAGATTCAGTCTCCCCAGTTGGCAAACACAAAGAGGAAAGTGCACGAGTACCAAACATGCAAGAGCAATGCGCTCACACAGACCGAGACCCATGTTATTATATACAACTGCTGGCGTATTTGTGCTGGCTTGTGTAACCAAGAGGACTTATAGGATTGTATTAGCTGAATGTGATATCGCAAATTGGGTTCTAGAGGTTGATTTGACTTGAGTGCAAGGGCAAGTCGAGTGCAAGTACTTTGAGATCAGATGTTGAAGCCATGGACCCACATACATCTGCTGTGACAGTAGTACTAATTTGACATCACAAGTTAAAGCGTCTCCACACAGATGCATGCTGAATAGATCAGTCTACCAGCCTACACCCAGTGGACTGTATCAACGGGTAAACTGATCTACTCAGCATACATCTAGATGGACACTCCCACTTGTGACATCACAATATCAATTACGAAAAGGTTTGTAATGGCTAACCACACTCACACCTGGGTGTATAATAGGGTCCCTTTAATGTCAATATAGGACACACATATGGGGCAACTGGTCAGCCATCCCTCTGGTGTCTGGTGGGGTCACATTCTCGCAACACGTTCCACTAACAACACGTTCCACTAACATTTTCTACTAACAACACGTTCCACTAACATGTTCTACTAACAACACGTTCCACTAACATGTTCTACTAACAACACGTTCCACTAAACATGTTCTACTAACAACACGTTTCACTAACATGTTCTACTAACAACACGTTCCACTAACAACACGTTTCACTAACATGTTCTACTAACAACACGTTCCACTAACAACACGTTTCACTAACATGTTCTACTAACAACACGTTTCACTAACATGTTCTACTAACAACACGTTTCACTAACATGTTCTACTAACAACACGTTTCACTAACATGTTCTACTAACAACACGTTCCACTAACAACACGTTTCACTAACATGTTCTACTAACTAACACGTTCCACTAACAACACGTTTCACTAACATGTTCTACTAACACGTTTCACTGACAACACGTTCCACTAACACGTTCCACTGACAACACGTTTCACTGACAACACGTTCCACTAACACGTTCTACTTAAACAACACGTTCCACCAACAACACGTTCCACTAAACATGTTCACTGACATGTTTCATAACATGTCCACTAACAACACGTTTCACTAACATGTTCTACTAACAACACGTTTCACTAACATGTTCTACTAACAACACGTTTCACTAACATGTTCTACTAACAACACGTTTCCACTAACAACACGTTTCACTAACATGTTCTACTAACAACACGTTCCACTAACAACACGTTTCACTAACATGTTCTACTAACACGTTCCACTAACAACACGTTTCACTAACACGTTCCACTGACAACACGTTCCACTGACAACACGTTCCACTAACATGTTCTACTAACAACACGTTCCACTAACAACACGTTCCACTAACATGTTCCACTGACATGTTTCACTAACATGTTCCACTAACAACACGTTTCACTAACATGTTCTACTAACAACACGTTTCACTAACATGTTCCACTAACAACACGTTTCACTAACATGTTCTACTAACAACACGTTTCACTGACATGTTCCACTAACAACACGTTCCACTGACATGTTCCACTAACAACACGTTTCACTAACATGTTCCACTAACAACACGTTCCACTAACATGTTCCACTAACAACACGTTCCACTAACATGTTCCACTGACATGTTCCACTAACAACACGTTCCACTAATGTATCTCTCGGGATGCCAGGGATGACGTAAGACGTGCTACCACCGAGCTGTGTGACGCTAGCTCCTATCGGCTACTCTCGCAATAACGACGCGCCTGGTGTCAAATCAGGGCTGAGGACGCCTGAGTCGAGACGCAGACACATTGATGTGATTACTTCTCTGTTGTCGGGGGGGAGTGGAGCGTTCAGAGCCACGACGTGGACTGAACCTCGTCCTACCTTGACTTTCCAACACCACTCTCTCCGATGATCAATATCTTCAGCGTGGTTAAAACGCCTTCCTCCATAATATCTGTTACTATGTGAGGTTTGATGTAAACCTAACAGGGGCTATATGTATATATCAATATATATATATATGTGTGTGTATATACACAATGTGGCTGTGAAGAGACGGACCACAGATATTTTGACAGCCTCTTTTTCTAGGATTCCAGACTCTAGGAGTACACATCCGGTGCAATCTGACGTCACATCCGGGGGAAAGATGCACAACAGGTTTTTTTTACGTTCAACTATATATATATTTCATTATTATTATTATTATTATTATTGTTGTTATTACTATTGATGTTTTTAATCAACATTCAACTATATGTATATATATTTGATTATTATTATTATTATTGTTGTTATTACTACTATTGATGTTTTTAATCAGCATTCAACTGTATATATATATATTTCATTATTATTATTATTATTATTGTTGTTATTATTACTATTGATGTTTTTAATCAACATTCAACTGTATGTATATATTTAATTATTATTATTATTATTGTTATTATTACTATTGATGTTTTTAATCAACATTCAACTATATGTACATATATTTCATTATTATTATTATTGTTGTTATTATTACTATTGATGTTTTTCATCAACATTCAACTGTATGTATATATATTTCATTATTATTATTATTGTTGTTATTATTACTATTGATGTTTTTAATCAACATTCAACTATATGTACATATATTTCATTATTATTATTATTGTTGTTATTATTACTATTGATGTTTTTCATCAACATTCAACTGTATGTATATATATTTCATTATTATTATTATTGTTGTTATTACTATTTTTGTTTTTAATCAGCATTCAACTGTATGTATATATATTTCATTATTATTATTATTATTAATATCTGTATAAACTACATTTAATTCTGATCCAAACATTCAATCTGAGGGCACCTATTAAATGTAATAATGGAGTAATACATGTAAATTGTACATTGTTCAGTCAAAAGACAAAACACACTCACATTTTTGTGTTGTTTATTTAATAAATAAATTCATACTGTAACAGCAATGAGATAAAACATATTCTTAAAATCATAGGCACTTCAAAACCAACATTGTGTGTGTGTGTGTGTGTCCATGTGGAACTAAACCATTTATTTAACCTATCTGTGTTTTTCCGTTTGAGCTACACATGTACGTTTACAATTAGCAAGAAGCTGACGAAGCAGTATATTTGAAGGCAATATATTTGGCTTTTTTTTATATAGAAAAACTAAACAGAAAAGGACCTGAGAGTGAACAACAAAAAGCTAGTAAAAATAATTCTTCAGTAAAGATGGATATTTAACATCGCTACACATACACCTTCGAAACAAGTGGTATACAACCCGTTTATAATACTACTTTATTATTTATAATACTTATTTTTTGTATATCTAAACATAACTAATGCTGATATTACCTTGCCTTCCTTCTGACACTTCTAATCAATATCTTTAAACTCTACGTCAACAGTTCTCATATATTTTAAAACACTGCCTGTTTTTTGTCGATGCTACTTGGCAAAAACTCTCTGCTACCTGGCTACGGTTTACAGTTGAACTTCCATTCTTCATCATTGCCTTTTAAGGGCTCTTGTGTCACCTTCACTTGAAACACGAACATTGTCTAATACTTTCTACAGTACATTGACACACACCAGACAATATGTGCTATGGCTGACAAGATATCATTAACTCAAGGTCCTCTCTGAAAAAGACAAAACGCAAAAATACATCAGTGCACAGAGAGAGGGAGAGAATGAGAAAGAGAGAGAGAACAAGAAAGAGTGATGAAATAAACAGACGCTATAGAGGAAGAGAGCAAGGGAGAAGTGTGTGCGTGAGTATGTGTGTGTGTGTGTGTGTTAGTGTGTGTGTGTGTGTGACATAGTGAAAACGAGTGCTATAAAATGGGACAGGCTAAGACTCCATATATTTACCAAACCATACATGTGCAGTGTAGACACGGTGTTGAAGAGAGAAAAAAACAAACAAACATAAATCCTTTGCCCATACCAGTCCTGTGGTGGGACAGACAAATACCATCCTCTCTTCTTTCTTTTTTTTGCAAATAAGCAAATTTGAAGTATATACATATATACTGTACATCTAAAATACAATGAATGCATAGAAATTAAAAGTGTTAAAAGTGAAATTGCACTTGCTGTGGCAACATTTTACTTTGTTTTAAAGAAGAAAAACAACAAAAAATGAAAATAAAATTAACAACAACAAATGAGAAATAACAGTCAACCACATACTGTATGGCCAAAAAGCCATACACTGTAGCTTTCAAGTGTTTGCTGTCAATTGTTCGTTGAAAACGCCTTCATTTCCCCTCATATTTGGGATTTACCACGGTGGTGACAGCACTCTTGTAGATGGGATTCTCACCCTGAAAGGAAAGAATATGCAAATGTAATGGCACGTAAAAGACCTACATCGCAGAAACATAAGAGACATGTCCATTAGGAAAACCCCACAGCAACGTCTGTATTAAGGATTGTCAGTGGCGGGAGAAGGGTGCGATAAAGTAGTCAATTCACTGTCATTCACTAGGACAATAGTAGACAACACTCAAAACACTGTCAAACATGCCATTTAAGAAACAAAAACCCAGAGCAAGTGCACATAGGATTCCACTTGATGCTTATATTCACCAGCCAACTTCTACCTTCCAGGTTTGGATTTGTACTTTTTATTATTTACAATATATTTCATTTCATTTTTCACAGCACACCCATGCAGTGATTTTTCTTTGAAACTACGACGACTACGCAGTCCTCCTTTTCGATAAAGTTCAAGACAGTTTATATTCCTCATTTCATCCAATGAGATAACTAAGAGTGGAAGGTGGAAAGAAAACACAAGCAGAAACGCCCATGCAGGGAAACAGAAAGTGAAAATACAAACTTAATGGACAGCAGCTTTACGCCCATAGTTTGGATTCTGGAACTTATTGATAGGACTCTTGTATATGGGGTTCTCTTGCTTCAGGTGCACAATGAGGACAGAAGCAGGAAAAGGTTTAAGTGTGGAAAAACTAAATAACGTACAGTATATTGACAGCACAAAGAAAACAGAATGAACAAAAAAATGGCACATGAAGACAGAAAAAGAGGCACATGAGAGAGATGGCAATGTAGATGGATTTGGAAATTCAGCTTGAGGAAAATGTTTACATTTTAAAATGTATATTGACTGGCTTATGACTCACGCTAAAAGTGAACAAAAGGACAATTTGTCTATGTGTCTTTAAGTTTAATGGAAATTACCAAATGTGTGTTTCATCGATCTGCATGGGCCTAATTACGGTAATGTTTTTTTCCCATAGTGCAGTACTGTATAAACCTACCACTAGGTGGAGCCAAAATGTCACATACATGTACTATTATGGTTGTGAACAGTCTCAGTTTCTCATGTTGATTTTGGAGGCAGGAGGCAGGAAAGGGCGGGGCTGAAGCCACTCCCCGGAAATGGGTGTTAAGGCAGCTAAGAGCTGCTGCCTTAACACTACCAAAAAGTCTACTTTTGCTTCTTCTTCAGCACACTAGGAAAATATGACTTCTAAATATGACTTCTATTCATGTAACTGTAGTGGCAGTGCAGAGGGAGAAAAATCAATGAATAACAATATCGACATGTCTGCCAAGACAACACATGGTCCCCCTGGCTTTGCTCCTTGGGAGAGGAGAGTGTTTGCTTAGAATGTTCTCCCAATGTTGTCAAAAATGTTGAGGCTGTCGCGACTTTTTATGATGGAAAAACTACAATATTTTTTATTTAAGAAATGGATATTGGCCTGCACTTAAACAAAAGCCTTTAAAACGGAGCTGCGGCGCCGGTAGACTGATTTGTGATGATCTGAGGACTAATAACAGCCAAATCAAATCCTACCTCCTCTGCAGTTTGTTCCACAGTTTGATGCAGTTTCAGTCTAAGACGTGTAGCCACTGCCTTTTTACATTAAAACCTAATTCTTTAAAAAAAAAAATAAAGCGCCAGTCAGTGTGTTTATTTGGCTGAGCGGAGAGCTTTCAAAAGTTGAGAATAGTTTCGTGATAAGTTTTTGAGATATGATGTGGGCCGCTTTTTATCAGCTGACCAATCACAATGGAGTGGAGGCGGGCCTATGTAGCAGGCCTGCCGATGGCGACATTGACAGCAACAAGAACAACGTTCAAGATGAAGAAAATGTGGCTACCGGAGCAACTGTTTTCCCTACCTGGGAAAAGGTTAGTTTATATCAGCAACAACGCCATGTCCAGTAAAAAGTACCACAATATCAACCATAAAGAAGCCATCATATCGAACTGAGCACTGTTGCTATGGAAACCATTGTAGCCCTAAGAAGGGCTACAATGCTTAAATACTGAAGGACAGTGTATTTTGGTTACGGTCTTGATACAAAGAGCAGTCCAAAATAACCGCACATATTTTCCACGTGAAAAGAATGCAACCTTTCCTCCCAGATCTGTCTGAAGCACTAATCCTGATCCGTATACACAATCCCCCCCCACCCCCTGCCCACCCCACCGAGAGGTTGTATTTACACTCCCCAGACACTCACTGTGTCCCACTTGGCGTTCATCTTCTCCTTCTCAAACTTGGCGAACTCTCTGCGGTCGTGGATGATCATCAGCAGCTTCCAGATCAGCAGCAGGGCTAAGCCAATCATCACGATGCCGATGACCACGCCCAGCACGATGGGAATGATGTCGGGACCGGTCGGGCACTCTGTCACGCAACAAAAACAGCAATAAAGTTTGGTTACGGGCATAGTATAAAAAAAAAAAATTCTCAGAGACAAACTACACATTACTTTTTGTACTCAACAAAGGGTCTATTTTTGGACACCCCTTGCACCGCCACGGGAGGCAAAACAAAGAACTCACTCTGCTCTGTAATTTCCACCACCACCACCTCCTCCTCCACCACCCTAGCTTGTAACTCTCAGACTCTCGCTTTGGCATCCACCCCTCTATTCACCACCAACACCCCTGAAACCCCACCCCACCACCACCACCTCCCCCACCATCACCACCACCACCTCACCACTACCTCCTCCACCAACACCATGACCACCACCACCACCACGAGGGGAAGCCCGACTCCACCCGACACCCCCCAGCCCACCCCGACACCCCACCCCGACCCACCAAGCTTCTCCATCACATAGATCTCCGTGGTGTTGTTGTTGACGGCGTAGGTGAAGTAGAACCAGCAGTCGTTGGCGTCGCGATCCTTGCAGAACTTGACGGGAAAGGGGCCCTCACTGGCCGGTGGCAGCTGGTCGCGCTCCTTCACCATCACCAGCGTGAAGTCGCTGCACTCCTTCTCGCAGTGCTTCGCCTTGTCGCCCGTGCCGAACGTCCGGCACTGCACACAATCCCTGGGGGGGGGGGGAGTTATGATCTGTGGCACAGCATTGGGTGCAGTGCAGTGACATGACATGAATAAGACAACCTTGGAAGACAGACAGACATGGGTTAGACATGGACTAGATAGACATGGGCTAGATAGACATGGGTTAGACTTGGACTAGATAGACATGGGCGAGATAGACATGGGCTAGATAGACATGGGCTAGAAAGACATGGGCGAGATAGACATGGGCTAGAAAGACATGGGTTAGACTTGGACTAGATAGACATGGGCTAGAAAGACATGGGCGAGATAGACATGGGCTAGAAAGACATGGGTTAGACTTGGACTAGATAGACATGGGCTAGATAGACATGGGCTAGATAGACATGGGTTAGATAGACATGGGTTAAACATGGACTAGATAGACATGGGCTAGATAGACATGGGCTAGATAGACATGGGTTAGATAGACATGGGTTAGACATGGGCTAGATAGACATGGGCTAGATATACATGGGCTAGACCGACAGACAGACAGACATGGGCTAGATAGACATGGGTTAGACATAGGCTAGATAGACATGGGCTAGACATGGGCTAGACCGACAGACAGACAGGCAGACATGGGCGAGATAGAAATGGGCTAGACAGACAGACAGGCAGACATGGGCTAGATAGACACAGGCTAGACATGGGCTAGATAGACAGACAGACAGACATTGGCTAGAGAGACATGGGCTAGACATGGGCTGGGAGGACAGACAGACAGTTAAGGGCTAGAGGGGCAGATTGCCAGATTACGGCTAGACATACTGACAGATATGAGCTGGATAGATATGGGCTAGATAGACAGATAGATATGGGCTAGAGAGATAGATATGGGCTAGAAAGTAGATATATATGGGATAGATAGATAGATAGATAGATAGATAGATAGATGTGAGCTAGATAGATAGACAGATAGACCAGCATACAGGTTGAGAGATATGGACTAGAAAGATAGATATAGCTAGATACGTAGCTAGATAGATAGACAGATAGATAGACAGACAGATAGAAAGACAGGTAGAGAGACAGACAGAAAGAGAGGCAGACTCCGTACTTGTGCGCCGCGCACACCCCTGGGCAGGTGGGGCAGGTCTCGCAGGTGGGCCCCTGGTACTTGGGGTCGGTGCACTTGCACGCGCCACACTCGCAGGTGCCCCAGTCGTTGCAGATCAGATTGTTGGCGGCCAGGCAGGTGCTGGTGTCCAGGGAGCAGTCGCACGCACTGCCCGACCACATGGGGTCGCAGGTGCACACCCGGCAGTCGCAGCGGCCGTTGCCTGGCGGGAGTTTACAGAAATACAGAAATTCATCATGACTTGGATTGGAAGAAAGGAGTAGCTTGCTTTCCTCCACGAGAACTTTGGATTTCAAGCACGCAGAAGCAACATTTGATCTCATTACACGTCCCACAGAACAAGGTCAAGCCACTTGTTTCTTGTACAATATTGACAACTCGTCGTCAACACACGCCCAAACACACACACACACAAGTCCATGTCTAGTATACATGCACACACTCACATCCATGTCCACACACACACACGCACACGCACACACACGTCCACACACACACACACACACACACGTCCACACACACACACGTCCACACACACACACACACACACACACACACCACACACACACACACACACACACACACACACACACACACACACACACACACACACACACACATCCATGTCCACACACACACACACACACACATCCGTGTCCACATACACACACACACACACACACCCACACGGCCACACACACAGACAAACACTCACCTCCGCACAGCTTGTTGCGAGAGCGGTCGCAGTTGAAGTTGTCGCACTCGCAGTAGTTCCCGCTGTAGCGCTCGTCGGCGTTCTCCCGCTTCTTGCACTCGCAGGTGCCACACACACAATCGCCGTTGTTGCTGCAGATATCGGTGCCGTTGTCCCGGCGCAGCTGCGGTCCATGTCCTCCGTGGACACCTCGGTGCTGCTGCACTCGCACTTCCGGCCCACGCGGCCCGGGTTACACCTGGGGGTGTAGAGGGTGAGTAGAGGTCAGAGGTCATGGGGGGAGGGGGGGGGTGTCGATCCACATTATAGCACACTCATCACCACAAACACAAAACTAAGTCAAACGAGCCGATAGAGATGGTGCCCGGTAGAACCCCCCCCCCTGCCCAATCAATCACTCAGCCAATCAAGTTGACCCGCCACAAACGTCACAAGTTTAAACAAAAAAACAACCACACTGTAGCATATTCAGTTGCCACAATGCCACATCAGTGGCTTAGTTGGGGGCTCCGCCAAGGACATAGGCAGGTTTGTGGTGAATAGTCTGATTTATTGTACTTGTAATTGCTTGTAAAATTGTAAACACATCCGATCACGCGTCTCTGAATCATCCGAGACAAGGACTCACTTGCAGGCGCCGCACTCAAAGGTGCCGCTGCCAAAGTCGCAGTCATCGCTGTTGGCGACGCCGTCCTTGCTGCAGCCGCAGTCGCAGATGAAGTTAAGCGTGATCTCCACCTCCTCGTTGAAGCCCAGCGGTTTGATCTTGATGACCTCCGGCTTGCCCTGCTTGGGGCAACCCGTGGACGTCACGTCGATGGTGAACGTCACCTGTCGGGGGGGGGGGGGGGGCGAGAGGGAGACTTCAGGGGACTGTTGGTCTATTTTTGAGATTATTATTGCACTGTTTATTATTGTAAGTACCCGTCCAACACTTTATTAGTCCATATATTAAAATAAGCATTACATGTACGACAAACCACCAAAAAACTATACACCCTCCACCACGGTTGACAAACTACGTGCCTTCCTGATCCTAATTCCTGTGCACCTGTTCACCTCACACCCGACTAAATGCCCAAGCCGTGACGTCACAACATTTCATAAGTCAATGAAATTCAATCCACTTCTGCACAACATCTCACAAAATCACAATTGGCTACAACAATTATTATTATTATTATTATTATCATCACCGATAGGCCGACCTACCAACAGTGAGTAAACAATAAGCTATATAAATGTGTTGGCAATACTATATGCATCTTCCCGGACGGCTTATATTATTTGGGAGAAAATAAGCCAAAGAGTTGTTTGTTGTTTGCCTTTTAGGTCCTCACCTCATCACCGATGGAGATGTTGGAGCACTTCCGTCCCTTCTCCCCCTCGCTGACCAGGCCGTTCTTGCAGCGCGACGTGTAGGCGATGCTCAGGCCTTCCGGCAGCTTGCTGTTCTCCAGGATGACCTCGGAGGAGAGGGACTGCCAAGAACACGATACACCAAAGATTAGAGATAAGCAGGAACGCTATTGCACCGCATTTCCTGCAGCGCAACGCTACCAGCCACCACTGGGAGGTTTGTTTGAACAACGGATCAGCATCCTTATTAGGTTTCTGCAAACTGGCTTCTTTTCACTACCATTCGGAAAATGTACATTTTTACATTGACTTATTAACATACTGATTTTATAAATGAACCATTAGAGGGAGAAAATATGGGAAGTATAGCAGCTCCAAAATGAAACTCACATTATAGGCGTCGATAATCAGGTTAATCACATTGCTGGAGTTGCTGGACAGAGTACCAACTGCAGATTTAGGTATCAAGTTTTGTAGCTCCTGGGGAAAGAAGGACAAAACCAAATAATGTTTTGGTATAAAACTATCGGACAGCACTGTACACATCCTGTGATTACTGGCAGACAGACAGACCACAGTTGGGAGGATTATAAAAAAGGTGTTTATTTAGATTTCTTTCTATTTCTTTCTGCTCTACATTCCGACTGCGGTGCACAAGTGGTTCTTCAAGCACCAGAAGAGCTTTTCTAACCTCTGTCATCTTCCTATGTTGTCATTAGATGTGTGTGACTTTGTGAAAATACACATTGGTGAAATCAAATAGCTAGCTAGGGTTATAGGCTTTGTGTTTCCACCACTCAAATTCTTCATTCTTCTTTTTTTTGTGCAACGCAATGCAAAATAAGCTGAAGTGAACGCATATAAAGATGGCCTCAAGATTGCCCTGAAATGCAACAAGATTGTCAAGACAAGAACTTGCAGCTACTGTGTGCATGTGTGTGTGTGTGTGTGTGTGTGTGTGTGTGTGTGCGTGTGTGTGTGTGTGTGCGTGTGTGCTTGTTTCTTTTGAATTTTGTAAGACTCTAAAGATAACCTGGCTCTAAGGAGCCAGGTTAGAGAGGAGGCAGCTGCACAGACGGTAATGATTTGGGTTCATAAAACATGGCTTCCATTAACTGGCAGCAGATGTGCGTGAGCCCGCAGTAGGTGTGGACGTCAAATTGCTAGGCTTCTCAAGCAGGCGTTCGTTCCCTGCTATGTTACCCACATTGGCGAATGAGGGGGGGGTGGGGGGGAGGACTATATTTAACCTTTAAGGATTAGAGATGGAAAAAGAAAGTTGCAACAAGAATGAGACAATAAATAATGAAGGAGAAGGAGAGACAACTAACTTTATACACAGGCTGAAAGTCCCCGGTCACGGCGAAGATGGTCTGAATATTGTTGTCGCTCAGCTTCTGGACCAGATGAGCGATGGATGGATAGTCCTTTAAAATAAAGAAGGGAGGGGGGGAATGGAAAATGACAGATTCATTCCAAGCACAAACTCCAGACACAAACACGGCGTGAACAAATCGGCTGTCAGTCAGTGTTCTTCTTCGCACAGGGAACCAGTTTAAAGTCAAGTATGTCTTTTTGAAAGTATTCCTGCAGTAGCAGTCGTCGTCGTACTCACGTAGTAGTGGCTCATGGTGTACGTGTTGTTCTCCAGGTGACACTTGCCGTCGTTGGGCAGCACGATGCCACCCAGCTTGCCATCGCCGGCGAAATGGAAACCGGCGTCGGTGGAGAACACCAGCAGGCGCGTTACGTCGCTCCTCCACCCGATCTGGTCCTGTAAATGGTAAATGGATTGCATTTATATCGCACATTTATCCAAAACGCTTTACAGTATTGCCTCACATTCACCCATTCACACACCGACGGCGGTGTCAAACATGCAGGGCAACAACCAACACGTCAGGAGCAGTTAGAGTTAGGTGGTGCCTTGCTCAGGGACACCTCGACACTTAGCTAGGCAGAGCTTAGCTAGGCTAAAACTGTAGCCTCGCATACAGAAAACGACACACCCCGATACCAGAGATGTGTAAGCATATGTTCTGTTCCTTCCTGCTCCTCACAAACCTCCCCTGGGTGCTCATTTACTGCCTGTTAAACAACATAATCGTCCATCGGTGTGTAAAACTGGATTGTTTAATCGCTGCCAACAACAGCCGTAAGCAAAAGCAACACATAAAAAATGGTGAGAAAGAACTCAATGGAAGACCTGAAACGTTAACATATTTTCCTCTACCCTGCCCCCCCCGTCTGACTAATACATACCCCACACACGGCCACTTGCATGATGGCATCGAAGCCCCCCTCGGGCGAGTCCAGGTTGCCCGAGATCTGCTGCTTGCCCACCAGCGTGTTGAACTCATTGCCGTCGCTGGTGAGCTTCAGCACGTTCTTGTAGCTGAAGGGGCTGGTGCAGTTCAGGCCGCCCGTGCACGGGTTCAACAGCTTGGCCGGCGTGGTGCTGATGAAGGGCATTACCGTCTTCTCCACAAAGGAGCCAAAGCCTGGGGACGGGTGGGGGGAGGTGAGACCAAGGAAAACAAAAACGCGTGCATTGAGAATAACTCGGGTAGGGGGATGAACAAAATGACGGATGCGTTTGCAATATCCAAAGCACAGGAGCTGCAGTTTTAAGGGGTAAAATGTGCAATTAATGTACATTTATGATACCATCATAAATAGTACTGTCATGCCCTGGTATACCCTTGTATTCTCCAGAGTAGTTTGGTACTTACAGGCCCCAACCAATGTCACATAATGATTTAAATCATAATAGTAATACTTTTTTTTAGTTCAATTGGAATTGTGATGCAAAAATGTGCATTCTAATCACAAAATGATTATTGTATCGTATCGTTCATATTAAGTGGTGTGTTTGAATTTCATGTTTGTCTGGATGGATCTGCTGGCGAGGAGAGTTCTGTGAGTTCTGCCTAAAGGGCTATAGTCCATACCATACACAGAGTGGACACATTTACACATTTGCCATCCACATATACAGTATACTGTACATACAGTATACATATATACATGTATACATGCCCAACGCTGCTCACCTATCCTGAAGTCGGAGGTGATCTTGGTCATCTCCAGCATCAGGCTGGTGCCCAGGTTCTTCACGTTCTCCAGGTCGTCCTTCATGGAGTAGGACAGGTCCATCAGGTAGTACAGGTCGATGGGGTAGTCCTCTGCACGCTTGAACTTCAGGTTGAATGACTGGGGCTCCCCTGCACACACACACATGCACGCACACACACACACACACAGGCCAACACACACACAGACAGACACACATGCACGCACGCACAAGCACAGGCACAGACACACACACACACACACCAATGGAGTTATAGCCCCTGTGATTTCCAAATCAGTGTCTATTTGTAACCTTAACATTTTAATAAAGATCACTATCACTAATCACAAGACATGACATGACAAAGAGCTAAACTATTAGGCCCTACTTGTAAAGGACATCATGTACACAGGGAGGGGCTCCAAATATATTGTGCTATACTATTGTGGGGGGAGATAATCACTCTGCCACGTGCTATAGATATGGATTGCAATATCGCCAGCACAAATGCAATTTGATCATGCATATTATCATTTTAACAATGATTCTCCATAGGGGGTTGTTTGTATTTAGCCTTTATTTAAACGGGTTTATCCCATTGAGATCAAGGATCTCTTTTACGAGTCTTGGCCAAGAATAGCAGTAACACAGTGTCCACAGAAATTAACATAGAATCATAGAGTTGAGTAATATAAAAAATCTAATGAAACATTTGGAAACAGACAACTTGGATAACTCTAGTGAACGGGTTTCACTAGAGTTTTAAAATCGTTCAGTGTTACTAAATTTTTTATCTTCACATCAGTCTGTAGATTGTTCCATGCAGCAGGCGCAGGAAACCGAAAAGCTTCTTTCCCAGTCCTGTTCTGTTCCGACTCTGGGAACAACAGAGCGCAAAATGGCCTGTTTGGTTTGTTTGCCCGTGCGTCTCTCACCGGCCCTGAGGGTGAGGCTGAGCTTCTGGGGCTGGATCTGGGTGATGTTCTCCAGCTTCAGCTTGCCCGCTCCCGGCGACGAGCCGCTGACCCGGTTGGTCACCGGCTTGTCCTCGAGGATGTGCTGTCCGCCGCGCGGGTTCTCGATGTCGCTGTGGTTGCAGCCCCGGGTCAGCAGGGACTGCAGCTCGTCACAGCGGCTGGACACCGCCTCGCCCGACAACAGGAAACCCTGGCGGGGGGAAAAAAAGCAAAAAAAAGCAAAAGGAAAGTTCAACGTCTCGCTCCTCCGACAAACAGGAAGTCATGCTAGGTGTGATGTCACCCCGGTTTGACTTGAGTCACTCATCCAGCCAATGACTTGTTATGAAACACATGTTATGTTAGCATGTCTTCCTGATTTTCACCACACAGACGTGGAGCCAGCGAGGAAGCTATGTGGCTGCTGCTGCTGCTGCTGCCGGGCAAGCTCGACCCCCTCCACACCCTCCGCCCCCCACCCCCACACACACACCATTGTCTCTTCAAAGATTCTGGGAGGAAGTACGCCCAACGTGACGAGAGGCAAAGCCAGTCAAAGCAAAAGCCATTTTTTGGAAGGAAGGAACTACAGAGCGTAAATGTTATTGATTTCATTTCTGGAAAGTTCCTTTCAAGGCTGAATTCCACCCGAAAAATAAAAGTCTCTTGGATACTGAAAGAGCCAACATTTTTAACACCAGTATTGGGCCTGAACTTAGTATTAGTACTATTAGTAGTTATTTTTTTATCATTCTGTTTTATACTGTATCGCTGTGTAACCTGGCACAAGAATTTCCTTCGGGATAAATAAAGTTCTATTCTATTCTATTCTATTCTATTAGTACAGTATATCTTCTCAAATTAAAATAACATTATCCTCAATGCAATGTGAGTCTTTAGTGTTCATATTAGGACAGAAGTAGCCTACTTGCCTCTCTGTGAAGGAATACTAACTTAAGTTTTCTACTAACTTACGGACTGGTCATGTTGGCTGGCATGTCTTGTGTGCCATTCTGAATACCACGGCACATAAACAGCAACACTTCCTTTCTTTTTAAAGAGATTACGATGAGAATACCACGAAGAAAGACATTAGTCAGCCTAACAGTCAGCCATCCGCCCGATGCTTCCAAAATGAGCGGGTGCAGACACTGGTCCCATTAGCAGGACTTATCGCAGGACCGGGAGGGACTTATCGTTGCAGAGATAAGTCCTCCCCTCCTCTGCTCTCAAAGGGTTTCTTGATTGTTAGCTTTTAGAGGGGGTGGTGGTGGTAGGGATGATATAGAGATGATAGAGAGACTGCTTCGGGACTTCTCTTTAGTTGGGCAGATTGACTACAAGTCGTGTTCTTTCCGGCCAGCACTGTTCATAGGGTCACGCAATGTCAGAGGGAGTAAGGCAAAACAAAAAGGGATTGTGTTGTTGTTGTTGGTGTTCCCGGGAACAGAGTTGGGAGTGGGAACGCTGCAGAAATGCACCACTGGCAGCTCCCATGCCATGATGAGAAGCTGACAGACAGACCGGCGGAGGGAGGGACACCTGGCTCTTTCAGTATCCAAGAGACTTTTATTTTTCGGGTGGAATTCAGCCTTGAAAGGAACTTTCCAGAAATGAAATCAATAACATTTACGCTCTGTAGTTCCTTCCTTCCAAAAAATGGCTTTTGCTTTGACTGGCTTTGCCTCTCGTCACGTTGGGCGTACTTCCTCCCAGAATCTTTGAAGAGACAATGGTGTGTGTGTGGGGGTGGGGGGCGGAGGGTGTGGAGGGGGTCGAGCTTGCCCGGCAGCAGCAGCAGCAGCAGCCACATAGCTCTCCTCGCTGGCTCCACGTCTGTGTGGTGAAAATAGCTATGCAGAGGCGAGGCAAGGCACACAAGCTATTTGTAACTCGTCCGCCTCGTACACCTGGCCCTCTGCAATCACTTTACAGGCTAACCTCCCGGGGTCTACTGGGAGGGGGAAGAGGTGACAAACAAATGTAAACACATATCACAAGCGGTCAGTCATGGTGTATATATATAACCATGTGATGTTGTCATGTCGAGACTTCTTGAGATTGCCCCCCAGTCTAAGCCCTCCATGTGATGCAGGATGTGTACGTATGAATCAGGCACAATGACTTTGACTGAGAAGACATCTGCTTTCTGTATCATTTCCCCCCAGCCGGGAGCATACATATCTCTCAGTAGCAGCAGCGGCAGCAGCAGCAGCAGCGATGTGTGCAACAGGCAAGGGTGAATTCCTCCTGCATGCCCGGCTGGCCATGGGTGTCCCACCCATCATGAACCCAGGAACACGCCTGCAGTCCGAGGGTGAGGGGGGTTAGGGCGGGGTGAGGGTGGGGCTCCTGTAGGCTTAGGCCCCCCATTGTCTCGCTGTATGGTGCACGCTGACGCAGGCCTTTCCTTTGGCAGAGCAGAGGAAACTGAGGCTCCATCACACAGGAAGTGCATAGCGTGCTTTGTGGCAACGGACCAAATCCTCCAACCTCCTACTCACCCCCCCACACCCACCCCTAAAACCCTGAGGCTTGAAGATGAGATTTCACCAAGCTCAATGGAGAAAACAGGAGACGGCGAGCGAGGGAGGTAAAGAGAGGTAGAGAGAGAGAGACGAACAGCGGGAGGGAGAGAGATAGAGAGTACTACACAGCCAGACAGCCAGACAGGCAGACAGCCAGACAGGCAGACAGGCAGACAGCCAGACAGGCAGAAATGAAGACCAGACAGTGATGAAAGTGCTGTGCGTTTGCTGCTGCCAACACGGCAGCATATTGTTGTCTTTGTGAATCAGCTGTGTCTGACGCAGAGACCTAAACAGTTCTGGTTATGTAGGCCTTTACAAATAATAAAACAAATAAGAAAGAGAAAAATCTTATCTGGAGTGGAAACTACTTGTTTGAAGACATCGTTAGTGTGTTCCGGTAGAGTTGAGAAAAATGAGCAGAGGTTTAAGCAGGAGAAATTATTTAGACACGCAGAACAGTGTATTTTGTCATGTCACATAATTAAATATTTAGAATGGGAAAGTGATGAATTCAACATGCCGTTGGTGGAAGTAGGAGACCTAAACTGGGGCTCGGTAGTTTGTCTCTGCCGGTTGTCTTCTTAACAAAAACCAAAGTTGGCTCAGAAGTGCCTCAAATTTGGACCATACTCCAACAATGACAATACAAAATGTAGGGGAAAATGTTTTTACACAAGCAAGGCCAAGTGGACTAGGATTCTAATGATACTATTAGGCAGGGAGAGGTAAACAAATCAAAACATTAAAACGTGTATATATATATATATACACAACCACGGAAATAAATCATTAACTTTCTTTTGGATATTGCGTGATCTCGCGTTCTATTTGAGACTTCCAGAGAAGTGCTACTCACTCACTATACTAGATTAAGTGCACACAGTGTTGAATGCACAAATGCCAGAATATGCAAGGTTTTTTCCTCAGAAGGCTAGGAACGACTTAAATCCTCATTCTGGTCTTGTTTTCTCTATTTTAGACCGCCGTGGCCAAGTATGGCTTCCAAATCTGATCCGACATAAACTCTGGAGCCAGCGGCAAGCTTCTGCTGAGGACAACCATGTGCACACACCTCCCCTCATTATTTCATCCTTGCCGCTAAACGCAGGAGAAAGGCTGTGTTAATGGTAGTCAGATGTCTTTCGTTTAACTTCCAGGCCACTTGAACCAGAGGGGTGTCTAGTTTTTCCAGCTACCACCGCTGAGTGAGAAATTCAGGTGGACCTTTACAAACAGTGAGTGAACGCTCCGTCTTTCTTGAGCTGCGTGTTGTTAGCTCCTCTCTCGGGAATCCAACATAAACGTCACGTTCCATTCACCCAGCGTTTATAATTTCATTTTCGGTTTTTTTCCCGTCCTCCATGATGTTTCCAAAGCTGAGGCTGGCTGTGTCACAAGTCACGACTAGGTATCAAAATGAAATAAATAAATAAATACATAGGAACTAGACGATGGAAAACATAACATTTGAATGGTGGAAAAGATTTTTATGGTTTTATTTCAAAGGTACAAAAGGTACAAATAAATCAAAAGATTACTGAAAGAAGTTCCTCTTTGTAACTTTAACCTAATCTTTTGGATATACATTGAATATGAAATTGTGGCCATTGGTTCCAGGACATGTGAATATTTATGAACTCACTATAGAAGAGTGGGTCTTTTGTGTGTGATCTCTGTGTTCAGTCTGTTGGGGACACAGCAGTATCTAATTGGTTAGCATTCATACAGAGAGAACACAGAGCCACTGTTCCACGTATGTGTCCATTACAATAAACAATGTTTTTTTTGACCCAACACAAAACAGACATGGGACATGTTTTAAACCCCATCTTCTAGCTGTACACCGATTTATATTTTTTATCTTGACAAAACAAATAAATAATCGTTAGAGAATAACATGCCAATGCCATGGAACATCAACAAAACATGAAATTCCCTCCGATTAAAGTGAAATGTGATGCCAAGGAATGGATACGTTCCACACATTCACACAATTCTTCAATGAGCAGAGAATAGCAGAAGGCGAGAGACACCATTTACAAACACAATAATACATCAAGTGTTCAGGCCCACATTTCCATAGCTAGTCCCTGGCGAACAGCACACCCCCCCCACCCCACCCTGCCGCCCACCCACACCCCTAACCACCTCATTCCTGACAGAGCCGCTTCTGTGGCTTTTTATAGACGCTGGAGCTCCCCATACCCCCACCCACACTCCCCCCCAGAGCACCCCAACTCCACCCCACCCACCCTGCCCCAACCATACACCCAAAAGAAACCCACACTATTGCCTTACAAGCAGAGGAGGTGGAAGGAGATGGAAGGTTGGGACGTTTCCACACAGTGCTAAACCATTATGGAGGTCTAGAAATATCACCGTGAGACAATTACAGCTGTGTGCATGATGTCTACGATAACAAAACAACATCTGGGAAGAGTAACAATAACTCTCGACTACTACAAACAGAAGACGATATGGCATTACTGAATGTATTCCATCTAGAGCAGAAGAATGAATCAAAATATTATTGAAATCGCAACATGGCCACGTGCAATAAACAAATCGCAGGAGCTGAAAGGTTAAATGTGTAAATATAAATGGATAACATTATTATAAATTAGTACTTTAGTGCTGCAGAGATGCCCTCGCCAACACATTTTTTTTCTCCAGATGTAAGAAAACATTTGCTACGGACCCCAACAAATGTCACATTGTGATTTTTGATTTTTCTGTGAAAATAGAATAGATCACAAATAGATTGTGATCCAAAAGTGATAATTTCTCCTAATAGTTAAATATATTGTGTTGTGTATATTGTGTATATCTGTCAAAATAACCGCAATATGATTTTTTTAACCATACAGTTCACCCCAAATTCCATCCAATGAAGAAATTGTAATAGCATTTACATTTTTACATTTACATAATAGCCTATATAAGTAAACTGACACAAAACATTCTGTTTTGTGATGGTTTCAGCACATCCATATAAGAATCAAATTCGCAAATAAGGCCGAGGGGTTTTGATAACTATAACAACTAGGCTACTAACAAATGTATAGGTTTAATAAAGGCCAAAAGTTAATCAACTCTAGGCCAATAGTTCTCTGCGTCACAATTTGCAAATGGAAAGCGAAGAGCAACACATTTAGAGATGAGAGGTGAGGGAATTTGAACAGTAATGGTTAAGAAAACAGATTAGTGAATAGGTTTGCTTAAGAAAATGGCGAGTGTGAGAAAATTAACCTTGTCAGCTTAAAGGATCATCATTTATAAATTCCACTTTCACAAGTGAGTGTGAGTGTGCACGGGTGGGTGAGACATTGGCCATACACATCACAAACTAACACACACACACACACACACACACACACAAAACTTCCGTCTGAAGGGGACCTGTTGGCACATAAGGTTGACGTCACTAATCAGACACCAACAGCTTTCTGTGTGCCATCAGTGGGTGGGATGGTGTGTGTGTGTGTGTGTGTGTGTGTGTGTGTGTGTGTGTGTGTGTGTGTGTGTGTGTGTGTGTGTGTGTGTGTGTGTGTTTAGGGGTGGGTGGAGCAGTCGTAAATCTAGTGGGAGTAGGGCTGTTCCAGCAGCTGTTAGCCAGGACTAGTGGCCACTCACATCCATCAGCTGGTGGTGCACCTCCCCTCCCCTCCCTGCTACTGTGTCCATCCTAGACCCTCTCCTGCATACACACACGCACACACATGCACACACACACACACTGTTATTGTCCTTGAGACCACCCCAGCCCACCTTATACTCGTTTGTCCTTCGAACGCCCCCTTAAATTATCCCCCACCACCATCCATCCATCCACACACACACACCCAGCTCAAGAGCCTGACGCCACAAGAAGACTCCATTTACTTAATTAAACTGAGCCCTGCAGACATAGAGGCCTCCTCCACCAAGGAGTCAATGTGGTCAGCGGTATTTACAAGGACCACCCCCTCTCTCTCACTCTGTAAGTCTCCGTTTCTCTCTCACACACACTCTCTATATCTCTGTCTGTCTCTCAGTAACTCACCATTTATCCCTCGGTCTCACTGTGTCTCTTTCCCTCTCTCTTTCTGTGTGTCTTTCTCCTTCTCTCGCTCTCTCTCACACACACACACACACACACACACACATACATACACCACAACCACCAGCACCACACACACACACACACACACACACACACACATACATACATTCTCTCTCTCTCTGTTTATCTCTCTCTCTCTCTATGACAAAATGGATAATTTCTGTTTGATCCTATCAGTGGCAGAAGAGAAGAAGGAAGAAAGGGAGGAAGGAAGTGAGTAAGGAAGGAAGGAATGACCCATCTACCCCCCTGACAGTTTCCTGGGAACACAGTGACCGGGAAACAACCTTGTTTGTGTTGAGATGTTGGAGTCATGTGTACAATGTCTGAGATCAGAGGCCAGCTCGCATTCAAAAGAGCATCCGTGTAAGTGGGGACTCAGATACTGCAAATGACAAATCACTTGATTGTAAAAGAATACAAAAAATCTTTCTCAACAGGTCGGATCAACAGATGATTCAGCTATGATGAACCATCTGCTCAAAGATGATTCATCATTGTGTCTGCTCAAAGACACAATGTTTATTTAAAATATAAACGTTGACTGACACACACACACACACACACACTCAGACACACACACACACCACACACACACACATTGATCGAACTTTTCAAAGACCTGCATCCTATCTGCACATCATATTGTCTTAAGAAAAACGACAAACAGAGCTTTAAATCTCTTCTTTTTTTTTTCCTACAATAACGACGCATTTGAATTGAATTTGAATGAACGCGGTGTACTACCGTGGCGGTGGCGTCGTCGTCTTATGTCCCCCCGGCACACATATAGAGAGGATCCCCCCCCCCCGCCGCGTCAGGCTCCCGGGATGGTCCGCTAGAGAGCACCAGCAAATCACACTCCCTGAAAAAGTCCTACTTTCTCCTCCAGAAAAAACAAAAACCCCCCACGGTGGACACACTCAGGCGCTCATTCCACTCCGTTTATTGTGATTATTATCCCGACACGTTCGTTGAATCCACAAGTCCAGCTCCGTTCTGTTCAGGAGAGCGGGAGGCAGCCGAGCCCGGAGACGGAGAGAGACGCTCAGCCGCTCCCGTCTAGCCCCGCCCCTCGTGACGTCACGAGCATGTGGACACGCCCACTGAGGTCATGCTCTGTGTGTGCAGGTGTCCCCTGCTCGGAAACACTGGCCAACACTTGTCATTGTTTATTTTTTCATTTTTATTACTATTCTACTGTCCTGTAATACATTGGTTGTCTACAAACCCCATGGTCTACTAACAGGACACGTTATATGAAGAACAAGGAGGACATGGAACACATGGGTGTCAGGATCACCTGTCTCTGTTTCAACGAGTTTAAACTGAGTTTAAAGTGGGATTCAGCAGGGTGGGTGTTATAAACCAGTCATAAACACAATTTCATTTGTATTTCAAATCCAGCTGTTTAATTGTTTCAATGACAACAGTTGCATTTGTGTCAACCGCTTCTCTCCTCATGTCTTTATTATTTTCTATGTGGAAAAATCTGAAAATAGCTCATATTTATCTTATTTATCTTTGTTGATATCCATTTGAGGACACTTGTTTATTCCACAGCCTTGAAATGGATTAAATGTGTCGGGAATAACAGATATTGCTTGCTGGAAGACGTGTGTGTCCTGTTTTGTCTCCCGGGAATCATATCATTGTTGCCCTCTGGGAAGGGTCAGCGTTGAAGGCCTGAAGTCGTGCTGAATTTGTTATGCCCTTAATGGGAGTGAAATGAAAGTTATAGACTTATACTAATGCACTTTTATGAGTCATTACCAAGCTTTATAGACGTATATGTTGACATCGTGATGAAGATAGAGCAAATACGAAAATATTGAATACTGATATGATTTAAAAAACAAATCCTCTCACATAGTTGTATAACCACATTGATAGGGACCTGGGAAAATCTTGTGGTTGTGGTATGATTGCTAGACTGAAGGGCGTGAAGTTGTACATTTTACGCAATGGTACGCCTACATTTTTTGGATGTTCTAAAACATCATGTGTTTTAGAAGTGTCATTGTATGAAATCTGGAGCCTCCTTGTGGACATGCGTTGTTATTGCATGGTAGGTAAAGAATAATTTAAGAAGAGTTTTGGAAGGTGATGCGCAAGAAGGGGATACAACTAATTGTCTAAAGATGCTTTAAAGGAGATCAAATCTAAATCGGTCTTATATTCACATTGTACAAATAATAAAATACTGCAAATCCAAATTAAACAAGAATTAGACTAAATAATGAATATGAAAGGGATATTAGTGACGATTTGGTGATCCACGCTGGTCTTCAGACTGATAACGTCAGAGAAGATGTTGACTTCTCTCTTGTGTTTCAGCTGAGCTGATCTGAAGAAAACATATTTTAATTGCCTATAGAAGTGACCAAGTGAGTACTTAAACCTTTAAAAATGTCAACTACGACTTTTTTTTCAACAACTTTTTGTGAGTGATCTGCAGTTGCACAAGTAGTCAATTTCTTCAGACTATATTTAACAGAGGTGACATATTTATTATATGTAGACCAATGTGAACAGAGAAAGCTGTCATTAAACCTCTTCTCCCGGCTGGACTGTTCTACTGCTGGGCACACAAAGAAAACACGTATTGTAGAATACTGCAGATACATGTTATATCACATTATCATATACAGTAGATCTAATCTGGGATTCAGCAGTCCTACTATGTTATAGCAGAACTTCTGGAGGGAGATGGCACAGAGCCTGGACTGCTTTAAATGCAAATGAAAATCATCCTCCTATTTTGTAGCACAACTGTTGCAGCTCAGCCATTGGTCCTCCTGGTCGTTTGCTTTATCCTGATAGAGGCCCCCTCAATGATGTAATGTCCTGGGAGAGTGGTCAAAGATTCAAACATGTATTTGTGACATGCTCAATCATACAATCATCAATAATCAATGATTCAATAATCATTCATCAATCTTACAATAATCTGTTTTACAAATCAATCAAAATCAGTCAATAATCAATCTCTACCCAGGACAATGCTACTGATCTCTGGAAATGATCTTGGGACATGCCTGGAACAGATTTAAAAAAGCACTCACTAAGTAAGTAACTTACTGAATTCTTGTCAGCTGAATGGTAACTCAAAAACGGTCTGATATATTGTTTTCTACTGCCTACTTCATTGCTATGACTTTTGGGTGAAAAAGTCAAAGAATAAAGTAGTACTTACCCAATTTGGTTTCTTAAGCAAATCTAACAATGGATGTGCTCCACGGTTGTCCAGTCCATCAGGAAGGGCTACAAGAATTTCCTTCGGGATTAATAAAATTCTATCTTATTTTATCTTATTTTACAATTAGTCCAACATGGAGTTTGATGTTCTTCAATTGGATGTTGGGGGGGTTGCTCACACAGGTATCAAATATATAAATATTGAAGCAAGCAACCTAAAATCCTGGGGTGCAAGGAAAAGATGTGAAAATGACCCCAGAAGTGTTTTGAAATGAAATCCCCCTTTAATTGGAAAAAGCAACAAAAAAGAGCTAAATCAATGCATTTGTTGTTGAAACAAACTGTGTTCCAGGACCTGAACTTGATCAGAGTGGCCCAGTTCATGGAGAAATCTCTGGATTCAGAGGTGACAGAGAGGATCGCTGACCAATGCGTGTTCAAGAACAAGAAAAAGAAGGATATGTCCAACTACTTAAAGGCTCCCAAGGGATTTGTTGATATGTTTCTGCACTTTCAGGCTTATGTGTGATACATATTACTGCTGGAAATTATGATTCTTATTTGTATTACAGTGATATATTGCTGCCTCTCCTTCAACAAATGTACTCTTTGTAAGTCGCTTTGGATAAAAGCGTCTGCCAAATGCCCTAAATGTAAATGTAATGTATTAGAATTGTATTTTTTATAAAATGTTTGGAATGCACAAAGCTGATCTAGTCATTTATTATTTTCAAAGA
>PIJE02000303.1:351826-427455 GCA_002895965.2 Coryphaenoides rupestris
ATCAAGTGAAAAGACTTTAAGGTTTCTATTTGATTGTACATTTTGTTCCTGCCCAATTCAATGCATAATTTCTATGTGATCGGGGGGGGAAATTAAGCATTTAGAAGCCAAAGTCTGAGAAGAATGGAAGCCTTTAGAGCACCAAGAAGCTAGATGCATTTTCACTGGATCTTCTTCTGTGACACATCACCAAACAGCCTGGGATTCAAGCCACCACTTCACGTTTAGTATGACTATCTATGGGAATAGCGGCTTTTTGGAGATGTGATTATAGACATCTGTTGGACAAATTGGCTAGTAGCACACATAGTTTACGAGAACAACTGCCATCCTTATTATATTGTATATGGTTTCACAAAGCACAGATGATTAACGTTGATGATTAAAATGTGTTGCTGTTGTTGTGCTATTGCTAACCAACTGATATAAAACTAATATGCTTTGCTTCTATTTATTGTTTTCATTTTATTAACTTTGCTTCAGATGACTGTTTTGCCTGGACAGAACTGATAAATTTGTGTCTGTGACTTGGATTTTTATATACTGTTCAGCCATATGGTTCAGATTTAGATCTCTTATTGGTCATATTCTTAATAACTTAACTTTGATCTATTTGTACATACTATGCTCCGTGGTTCATTTAATCGTCCTCTCTCTCTCTCTCTCTGTCTGTCTGTTTCTCTTCCACCTCTCTCTCTCTCTCTCTCTCTGTCTGTCTGTTTCTCTTCCACCACCCTCTCTCTCTCTCTCTCTCTCTCTCTCTCTCTCTCTCTCTCTCTCTCTCTCTCTCTCTCTCTGTTCTCTCTCCCCCCTCTCTCTCTCTCTCTCTCTCTTCTCCCCCTCTCTCTCTCTCTCTGTCTGTTTCTCTTCCACCACCCTCTCTCTCTCTCTCTCTCTGTCTCTCTCTCTCTCTCTCTCTCTCTCTCTCTCTCTCTCTCTCTCTCTCTCTCTCTGTCTGTCTGTTTCTCTTCCACCACCCTCTCTCTCTACACTCGTGCCCGCCCACTCAAAGCACATAGCACAGCAGTGGTTGACGTCACTGCTCTTCCTGGAACCAGACCCCCAGCAGTGGGAATGTAAAAGCTATCCAGTGCCGTGGTGATGCACATTGACGTCAGTGGGTCGGCCGGGCTGTGATTATAGGCAGCTCCTTTTTTGACGAGAGTGTGTGTGTGTGTGTGTGTGTGTGTGTGTGTGTGTGTGTGTGTGTGTGTGTGTGTGTGTGTGTGTGTGTGTGTGTGTGTGTGTGTGTGTCGTGGTATTAATCATCCTCTTATTGCGCACCAGGCACAGGGCAGGGTGACTAGTTCCCGCTATCTCGGCAAAAGTGAACAGAAGGGGCTGTAGATAGCGACGTGTACGTGTGTGTGTTTGTTTAGTTTGTTTTGGTCTTATTAGATCTTCTGAATGACGTCGGTCTCTCACTCTCCTTTCATTTTGACTGAGGTTTATAGATAAAAATACAAATAAAGAAAGTGAATATTTCCATCTTTCAGTGTGATGTCATCATGTGTTTACTTACATGTGTGTTATTAACAAAGTCAAACACAGAGTTCACATCGTAAAACATAATAATCACACAAAAGAAAGGACAATGTTTTTTTTCTCTCCAGGCGGGGTATCTGACCGCTTGTCTGCTTGCTCCCTCCACCCCCACCCAGCCGCCACAGGTGACATGTCTGCCTACCAGCTGCACACGGCGGGCTCCAGCCTGCCCCAAGGGGGTGGTGATGGCCCACATCCACGGACCCCAGAAGCCCCCCGAGGAGGTCACCCGGAAGAAGGAGCTCCGTCTCATGAAGAACAGGTGAGATAGGGGACTGGGGGGGGGGACCTGTGGTGAGATGAGCCAGCGTTACATGTACATTTTGGTGAACAAGACGCCTCTGTGTGTACATTTGTCAAAAGAATTAAACAACCATATATCGCTGAGGTTACAGTAATATTTGAATAGAACACGTTTCAAGCACTTGTGATTGCCAGGTTAATAGAACAAGTTTAAAGCTCTCCTAATCGCTAGGTTGACCCCTTGCTGGTAAACAGCCAGATAGCTAGGATAACATGCTAATGCAAGTAAGTACTATTTTTAAGGGCCAAGACAAACATACAAGTAAGTGTTAGGGGTGGGATTCAAACCCTGGTTGGGTAAGTGGAAGTGGGTCTGGGAGGAGCCTGGTGAGTCTTGACCAACCACCACCGTCGCTACACGGAGTTCCCCCGATGGAGTTGCCACTTTCCGCCTCCGGCCTCCCCCTCCCCCTCCCATTCCCACTCAATTTTACCCCTGCTTGAGGATCAGCTTGACATTTTAACCACACTATGACACTCCATATGATTCAAACACGACACTATGACACTCCACATGATTCAAACACGACACTATGACACTCCAATGATTCAAACACGACACTATGACACTCCATATGATTCAAACACGACACTATGACACTCCATATGATTCAAACACGACACTATGACACTCCATATGATTCAAACACGACACTATGACACTCCATGAATGATTCAAACACGACACTATGACACTCCACATGATTCAACACGACACTATGACACTCCATATGATTCAAACACGACACTATGACACTCCATATGATTCAAACACGACACTATGACACTCCATATGATTCAAAACACGACACTATGACCTCCATATGATTCAAACACGACACTATGACACTCCATATGATTCAAACACGACACTATGACACTCCATATGATTCAAACACGACACTAATGACACTCCATATGATTCAAACACGACACTATGACACTCCACATGATTCAAAAGGCTAACCTATATACAACCGTTTGGTTGTAGATAGCCTACAGGAACCAGTAAACAGTAAGCCCCTCGTCTAGATGTTTTGTGATGTCCTGTCATCTTCGTCAACATTTATTTCAGCTAGATTTCATAATCATGTAATCATCTGGACCATCCAAAAGCACCACCTCACCCTTTCATTGAGCTGTACTGCAAAAAGACCTAACCCTGTGCTAGAGAGGAGATGCTTCTTCTTTCCTGGTCCTTTCAAAATCCATGACTCTTGATGTTGTTGTTGATTGTTGCTTCCAGGGAAGCGGCCCGGGAATGCCGTCGTAAGAAGAAAGAGTACGTCAAGTGCCTGGAGAACCGCGTGGCCGTCCTGGAAAACCAAAACAAGACTCTGATTGAGGAGCTCCGGACCCTCAAGGACATCTACCGGCACAAGGCCCAGTGATTGCCGTGTCACACCAGACGGGGCGGCTTAACATCAGGGAATGGCGCATGGATTAGCGGCTGCGGACACACAAACAAACACCTATGGCCCACAGTGAGAAAAAAGCCAGATGGTGGACGCAAGCCACGTGCAGCGTGTCCACATTCATTACTCTCCCTGATCTCTTTGTAGATAGACTCCATCAAGTGAAAAGACTTTAAGGTTTCTATTTGATTGTACATTTTGTTCCTGCCAATTCAATGCATAATTTCTATGTGATCGGGGGGGGAAATTAAGCATTTAGAAGCCAAAGTCTGAGAAGAATGGAGCCTTTAGAGCACCAAGAAGCTAGATGCATTTTCACTGGATCTTCTTCTGTGACACATCACCAAACAGCCTGGGATTCAAGCCACCACTTCACGTTTAGTATGACTATCTATGGGAATAGCGGCTTTTTGGAGATGTGATTATAGACATCTGTTGGACAAATTGGCTAGTAGCACACATAGTTTACGAGAACAACTGCCATCCTTATTATATTGTATATGGTTTCACAAAGCACAGATGATTAACGTTGATGATTAAAATGTGTTGCTGTTGTTGTGCTATTGCTAACCAACTGATATAAAACTAATATGCTTTGCTTCTATTTATTGTTTTCATTTTATTAACTTTGCTTCAGATGACTGTTTTGCCTGGACAGAACTGATAAATTTGTGTCTGTGACTTGGATTTTTATATACTGTTCAGCCATATGGTTCAGATTTCGATCTCTTATTGGTCATATTCTTAATAACTTAACTTTGATCTATTTGTACATACTATGCTCCGTGGTTCATTTAATCGTTTTAATAAAATGCATTGTATTTTCTGTTCTGTACAGTGCTTGTTTTAAGTGAATAGCTTTCATATATTTGTAATAAATGTTTTCCATGACAAGTGTCAACTTTGTCACATCCAACAGTCATTAGGAACCCACAACATGAAAATAGTAATCTTACAAGGAGCGAGAGAATAGCAAGGCCTTGTGATGTTGTGATGAAACCAAATCACAGTGTAACTGTAAGACCCATGATAACAGCCTTGTGTGGCCCAGTGGCTCTCTCTCACACACACACACACACACACACACACACCAATAACTGCTGCTGTTGTAACCATGATTTTGAAGTCTGTGATATTACCTAAAACCTTTTATTAGCCAGACAAAGTGTATGTTGGGATTGAGAGGGAAGGAGGTGGGGGGTGAAGAAAGAGAAAAAGGAAGAAACACACTTAACTTAAATTACTCAGCAATGATGGAACTGCGTTATTATAAGGATTATACAACCTTTATCAGCCTCAACCTGTTCCCAGAACATCCTGCCATTTTGATTGCGATAAAACTAATGTTTTTTGCCCGGCTGCTTCCAAATGTGACTTATATACAGTTGAATTAATTTTGACACGTTCCTCCCAACCAGATATGGTCATTGTACACTAGATCACAACTAACGTTTTACATGACACTAATTCACGTAATGCATTTGGTGACTATTAGGCCCATGATTGACTGTAACTGACTATCGTTGGATACACTCATTAATTTAGTGTTGGTTTAATGGTTTAGTATCCACAAATCATTGTCTTGTTTGCATGTTATTGTATTCAAAGTACTACTACAGCATTCGACTGACGTTTATGTAGACGTTTATGTAAAAACGTGACCCAATATAGCTCACATTTAATAAACTGCATATTGTATGACTTACGCTGGACAATGCATTATGCAGATGAGTTGAAGATCCATCCATCCATCCATTTCCGTCCGCTTATCCGGGGCTAAGCAGGGGCCCCCAGGCTTCCCTCCCCCCAGCCACACTCTCTAGTTCCTCCGGGGTCTCCTCCCAGTTGGACGTGCCCGGAAAACCTCCAAAGGGAGGCGCCCGGGGGGCATCCTAATTAGATGCCCGAACCATCTCAGCTGACTCCTTTCGATGCGGAGGAACAGCGGCTCTACTCCGAGCTCCCTCCACCTTAGGCCAAAGGTCGCTGATCAACTTTGTAATCATATCAGCAGATCTGTGGCCGCATGTTTTGGACACTCGGGTGAAGAGAGGAGCAGAGCTGTCAACTGATCACCACCTGGTGGTGAGTTGGATCAGATGGCGCGGGAGGCTGCCAGACAGACCTGGTAAACCCAAACGTGTAGTGAGGGTGAACTGGGAACATCTGGTGGAAGCCCCTGTCCGTAAGGTCTTTAACTCCCACCTCCGGAAGAACTTCTCGTGCATCCCGGGGGAGGTTGGGGACATGGAACCTGAGTGGGCCATGTTCAGAGCCTCCATTGTAGAGGTTGCAGCTCGGAGCTGTGGTCAAAAGGCTGTCGTGCCTGTCGTGGCGGCAACCCAAGAACCCGTTGGTGGACACCAGCGGTGAAGGAAGCCATCAGGCTGAAGGAGGAGGCCTTTCGGGCCTGGTTGGCACAGGGGTCTCCTGAAACAGCAGACAGGTCCCGGGAGGCCAAAAGGACCGCAGCTTGTGGGAGAAGTTCGGGGAGGCCATGGAGCAGGACTTTCGGTTGGCCACAAGGAAGTTCTGGCAAACTGTCCGGCGGGAGAGAAAGCAGGGCTTGGCTCAGGCTGTGCTCAGTCGGGGAGGAGAACTGCTGACCCAGACTGAGGATATTGCCGGGCGGTGGAAAGAACACTTTGAGGAGCTCCTGAACCCGACCACTACGTCCTCTGTGGAAGAGGCAGAGTCTGAAGACTCGAGGGAGGCCTCACCCATATCCTTGGTAGAGGTCACTGAAGTAGTCAAAAAGCTCTTCAGTGGCAAGGCGCCAGGTGTGGATGAGATTCGCCCTGAGACGCTGAAGGCTCTGGACATTGTCGGGCTGTCGTGGCTGACACGCCTAGTCAATGTAGCGTGGAGGTCGGGGACAGTACCTGTGGAGTGGCAGACCGGGGTGGTGGTCCCCATTTTCAAAAAAGGGGACCGGAGGGTGTGCTCCAACTATCGGGATATCACACTGCTCAGCCTCCCCGGGAAGGTTTATTCCAGGGTGCTGGAGAGGAGGCTCCGGCCGATTGTCGAACCTCAGCTTCAGGAGGAACAATGCGGATTCCGTCCCGGCCGTGGAGCAGTGGACCAGCTCTTTACCCTCGCAGGGTTGTTGGGGGGGGCATGGGAGTTCGCCCATCCAGTCTACATGTGCTTTGTGGACTTGGAGAAGGCTTATGACCGTGTCCCCCGGGGAATCCTGAGTTGAAGATTGTAACCCAAATTATTCAGCATTCAGTTAGGCAGCTTGGCAACAAGTTTGGATATATATTGCTCATAGACCTTAGACCTAGAAATTAATGCCAAAAATATTAATTAGAATCATGGATTGTTTCAAATTGTGTCTGTGTAATATTGATACATATGTGATTGTGATTGTCCTGGTGTGAATGAATACAGTCACATAGGCAATACATCACAAATATGTGCAGAAAAACATACTAAATGTACTGGTTCTTCTCTAGAATGCATCCACCACCACAAACATGTACACTCAGACAGAAATCAATGCACTTTAATGTGTGCTGCTCACATGTAGACACTTGGTGTTAGGTAAGATTCATAGCAGAACATTCAATTGTACGATTTATTATGCTGATTTAATACGCACATTGGTGGTTTATAACATGGCAATACTGAGTTGGATGTCTCCCTCTAGTGGATGCTCATTGGTTACAGTGCAGTTTTGGTGGCCGTTTGGGCTCCTTGAGTGTACATCAGGAATCTGTAAAAGACAATACACTCAGAGAAGCTGTTTAAAGCTTTGCACGACTCCTTTAAAATGTACGTTGGAAATGCATTGACTATGGGGGAAATAGATAAGCAAAAGTGGAATAACAGAAAAGTATAACTTTGGAAGGGATTTATTGAACATGAATTGAAAGTAGTTTTTGTAGTTTTCTAATGTTTAACTCAAAGGAACAATTTAGGGAGCCAAATTGGTCAGTGCATAGCACACCTGGACTATTTTATCTAGACGTGTAAGACCATGAGGATACTCCGCTTTACACATTTCAATTCCAATTGTACTTTCAAGTATGGCGTACCGATTCCTTGCCTGACCAATGACTCTCTCTGCATGGATCTTAACCGAAGCAAGTCCTCGTATGGACTCAAATTGCACTGGACTCAGTTGCTTTTTCGCTTTAGAGAAAGTAAAGATCTTAAACTCAGCATTACACGGGTCAACTGCATCTGCCACATCGTAGCCTCTATCAGCTAGTATCACATCGCCTGTGTCGAGGAGATCTAAAAACCCACTTTTTTCTGCCAAGTCTTTGTCCGATGTTCCGCCACCGCATGCTTTCGATATAAAAGAAACCGTTCCTTGCGGTGTTATGCCAATTAGATATTTCATGGTATGGTGATTCTTGTGTTTTGAGTACGTCTCTGCGTTTGCACCTTCAATGAAAATCTCACAGCAGTCAATAATACAGGCACATTTACAAAAGACCTGTCTAAATGCCACCGGCATTGACTGCTGAAGCTCTTCTCGGTTTGGCCAAAACACGAGGGCTGGAACAAGGCTTGTGTTCATCGCTTTGATGGTGCTGCTAAATATTCTGCTGGCAGTCGGAATTGAGATCTTAAAGATACAAGCAAGCAATGTAAGGGGAAGGTTCATTTTCAGCCTCATAAGAGTTAACAGCAGTTGTTGGAAGGGAGGGAGGCTTGTACGAATCAGCAGAAATGATTTCACAAAGGTTAAAACTACTTGTAACTTGGAATATGTTGGGATTCCGGTCATTGTATTCACTTTTGAATCGTCCTTCTCAAAAGCCAGTTGATCCAATGTTCCTGCTTTAACAATGTCCTTCAGCTGACGGTTTTCCTCCCTGATGTCGTTACATTCCCTTTGTAATCTTGCAAACCTTTCCTTGCACAATATATCGTCACACTGTTGCTCATCCTCAGTGTCTGGCAGGTCGAGGACATCCACTGCCTTTTTCTTCTGCATTTCGCAGTAATGCTCGTATCGTTCCATGTCTTTCTTCCTTTTCTTCAAGTTGGCATCGGTTGTGTGCGCGAAGATGGATGGAACCCAGTCAGGGGACAGCGGGTCCTCAGATTTGACACCTATAATGACAAAATGAAAAGAGAGTTGTTGTGTGGTCCCTGATCAAGTCATGATTCTTACATTATATTCTTATATGTTCCATTTACCTCGGAAGTAGGAACTGGGAATGACGTCACACCCGGGTTGACAGCGTTTGAGTTAACGAGTCGGAAAACCCAGATGGACTTTCAACTCGGAAATTCCGAGTACGAATGGAACGCACCATGACACGCACGTGGTGGGGAATGGGGGCGGGGCCCGCGGTACATTGTTGATATTTTCAGTGCACGTGTTACGCGCACGAGACAAGCCCATAAGGCGACGGCTGAACGATGACGTGAAACACACTGAGTAGAACATTAAATAAAGGACTGTGTGTGTTTCGCTTACCGTTGATGAAATGTTTGCTGCAGACACGCATGTTACTCGATGGTCGCCATTCTTTGCCCTCGGCGGGGGGGCGGGCAATGGCGCGCAACCACATCTTCCTCCTCTCCGGGTTTATTTCCTCGTTCGGGAACCTATAGTAAGACCGCCCGGGGTTATTTCCTCGTCGGTCATTGCATCCGACCGAACAACAATTGTCCGGCATCTTGGCGCCACTACACAAATCTGCGGCCCGCGTCTCCCTCGCTGTTGCGTCGTGTCGTCACGGGAAAACAACGAATCAGTGGCGCGCTCTCCAGTTGTAGGCGGAAGTCGGAATTTCTGGCTTCCGGGTCAGAACGCCGGACGAAAAAAGTGGGAAGAACCTCACCATAGATATCCCAACAATGTTATTCCACTTCTAACAATCAAGTTTGGTCTTCAAATGGAAAACAAAATAACTGAATTTAGAAATAATAATGTGATTATTTTGGGAAAATATTTTATTAATAATGTCGCTTTCTTAAGACTTCCCCTATATTTACAGCTTTTTTTGAATGAGACAGCGTTATATAAAAGATCATTGAAGTATTGTAAAATGTTAGGAGCCCAGCATCTGTTTGAATATCTATGGATCTTATTTCCTGTCTAACCACTCTCTTCTTTAAGAGAAAAAATATATATATACACCAACAATGTCAGAAAATAAGTTACATATAAACATTCAATAATAATATAATAATAATAATAATGATGATAAATGCTGAATACAATTCGTATTGTATTCAGTGTATTCCAGTCACCAGTCTGTCAAGCTCCTGAAGTTCGCGGACGACACCACCCTCATTGGACTCATCTCTGGTGGGGATGAGTCCGCCTACAGGTGGGAGATCGACCATCTGGCGACTTGGTGCAGTCAGAACAACCTGGAGCTCAACGCTGTGAAGACAGTGGAGATAGTTGTAGACTTCAGAAAGAACCCAGCCCCACTCACCCCCATCACCCTGAGAGACTCTCCAGTCGATATTGTGGAGTCCTGCCGCTTCCTGGGAACCATCATCTCCCAGGACCTCAAGTGGGAGCTGAACATCAGCTCCATCACAAAAAAAGCCCAGCAGAGGATGTTCTTCCTGCGGCAGTTGAAGAAGTTCAACCTGCCAAAGACGATGATGGTGCACTTCTACACTCCCATCATCGAGTCCATCCTCACCTCCTCCATTACCATCTGGTACGCTGCTGCCACCGCCAAGGACAAGGGCAGACTGCAGCGTATCATCCGCTCCGCAGAGAGGGTGATTGGCTGCAATCTGCCATCTCTCCAGGACCTGTATGCCTCCAGGACCCGGAGGCGTGCGGGAAAGATTGTGGCCGACCCCTCTCACCCCGGACACAAACTGTTTGAAACACTTTCCTCTGGCAGGAGGCTGCGGTCCATCAGGACCAAAACCTCTCGCCACAAAAACAGTTTCTTCCCATCTGCAGTTAGCCTCATTAACAAGGCCCGGGATCCCCACTGACACAGACTCTTATCCCGCCTCCATAGACACTACACATTACATTAACTATTCTATTTTATTTTATATTTAAGCTTGCATAACTGTTCAGCCCTTTCAGATATATTGAACATACTGCATGTTAATAATATTCCCATACTCTGCCACAGAATCATTCTGTATTGTATATATCCATTCATACTATATTCTACTTTATTTTATATTTATGCTTCTTGACGTTTTTGCACTACTTGCTTTTTAATTCTTATTATTCTTATTCTTATGTTGTCTGTATGCACCAACAACCACAGCAAATTCCTCGTATGTGAAAACTACTTAAAGCAATAAAGCAATTCTGATTCTGATTCTGATTCTGATTTTATAAAATATAAATCCCGAACTACAGGGAAAGCCCCGCTAGAAGGCGCTCAAAGCTAGCCGGAGTTCGAGCCCCAGCAGAGGGACCGGAGCTGCGTTGCTCCTCGCCGAGCTCGGCCCAGCCCCCCGCCACCTCCCCCGCCGGCCTGCTCCAGAGGGGAGGGAAGCGCTGCTGCGGTCGCTGGAACTGAACTCTGAACGCTGCGATCCCGCCGCTCTCACACACACACACACACACACACACAGCGTCATTGAATCAACGAGCCGTCCGAGTCGCGGTCGTCCCTTTTTTTCCTTTCTTTGCGGGCGGATGTGCGCGCTTGTTAGCTGGTCGCTGGCCGGCTCGATGTGACGTCTCGACGGCGCGCGTCGTGTTGTCGAAGGAGCTTTTCGCGTCCCCCTCGCCTACGGTCACAAAGGCGTAAAACGAAGCGTCTCGCTAAGCTAACGTTGCTAACGTGAAGTAGCGCGCTAATACACCAACAACCCCCGCCGGCGAGGACGTCTTCATCCCCGGGTCAGCCCAGCCGCTCTCTCCGCGGGACATTATGCGGTAGTTATTCGTTCATAGCGTCAACCCAGTGTGTATGACTGTGTTATTATTATTATTATTATTTTAATAGCAACTGCTGTCTGTAAGCACGGCGGAGCTTTAATGAGTTGAATGGCTTGTTTTGTTGTGTTTTTTGCCATTAGATGATGTGATGATATCGGGAGCACCGATGCAGTGAGTTCAAGTGAGGGAACACTTCGTGGCAGTTCCCCGCTGCTCTGGTTTATGATAGTTGGAGTTCCCCCTGAGAATAATAAAGCCCGCATCTGCACGGAGGCGCAATCTAACAGAGATTAACGAAGCGTTCACAGAAGGATTATTTCTCTCTCTCCCCGACTGGATATTGGCCTCCTCATTCGGATCATCGCCGTGCTGCTGGTGGAGGAGGAGTGTCGACATTGAGTATTTTCTTTAGGCCTGATTCAACTGTGATTCCTCGCCCCCCCCCCCCCAGCAGTGTTTGCCTGCCTGCTGTTCCCTTCGATGCGGAGGGTTGAGTAAGTAGCACCGGCAACCAACCCCCCCCCCAGCACGGCGGCCGGACATGCTGAAGTGCATCCCTTTGTGGCGGTGTAACCGCCACGTCGAGTCGGTGGACAAGCGGCACTGCAACCTGCAGACCGTCCCCGACGAGGTGTTCCGCTACAGCCGCAGCCTGGAGGAGCTGCTCCTCGATGCCAACCAACTGAAGGAACTACCCAAGGTATGCACCATTTCACCAATTCGCCTCCGTGTAACTTAAACCTAAGAACCATGCAGTATGTCAAATGTCCTATTTCCTCCTGTAAACCTACTCTATATATATATATAATGTACACTTGATGTATGCATGCATGCGCATTGTGAGTGTAGACTGTTGTTATGTGGTTGGTATGTCGCTTGCCATCTGTGCGCTTAGTTATTTAAAGTTGAGCGGTCTCACTTGATGGATGCCTTCTTTGTGCAGAGGCATGCAGAGAAGCGTCCTGCTGCTGCTGCTGCTGCAGAGTGGGCGTGCTCGGCCCACACGCCGACACAGAGCTGGCCTGCACTTTGTTGCCTGTAGTAACGGCAAGAAGTGGTCGGTGCGGGTTTGGCTGGCGAATGAATGCTGCCAAAGGCATGCTTGGAACGAGTCCCCCCCTCCCTTACTCACTCATCCGCCCGCCCTCCCGCTCTTGTGTACTACTATGGGGAAGACGGTGGCCGGAATTGTTGGTGATGTTGAAGTGAGGTATTCAAGTGTAAGCTTAAAACACCAGTAACCAGGGACCACGCACAACGCATTATGCTGAACTTCCTGCACCATTGTTCATTCCTTTGGACAAAGAGGGCTCTTGTGTCCTGTCTGGGGGTTCATGCAAACTCACGGAGAACATAATGACGCCAGTCTGTTGCGTACACTTGTCTGGTGCTTTGGTGGTGAGGGAGATGGAGATCCACTGACTGCATCTCGGCCTGAAGACGGCTATTTCCTCAGTCATGTCCATGTAGCCCCCTGGTAATCAAGGGGCGTGATCACTGTTGGTTTTGGCCCGTCCGTGTATGCTGGGCCAGTGTGCCGCTGCTTGTGTGTGTGGTGTTGCGCATGGTCCGTAGGCTGTATATTTAGAAATGTCGTTGACTAGTGGGTTTCAGCTCCGACTGTTTCACAAGAAAACAGAATGACTGTCTAGAGCAGGGGCTCTTGTCTTTTGGGTCTTGTGACCCAAAAGACAATCTTGGCGTGTGTGTGTGTCTGTGGGACCCAACCACACACACCCAATTGCCAATCCTCAACCCAACCCCAACCGGACGGCGGCCCACGGTTCAAGAAGGGCCTGGTCTAGAGAGCCCGACAACATGCCTGCTAAGTAGTTCACCTCGTTTGGCTGGTGGTCAGACCGGAGAGAGACAAGACCCTCGTGGTGACAGCTTAAGAGGGATCAAGTTGAACTGCAGGCCGTGAACTTCCCAGGCACACGCAACCGTGGGTACAGCGCTGGGGAGCGGCTGCCGTTAAGAGTTAGAGCAACTCAACAAAAGACCCGCAGTTAATAATTAATTTGGCCTCTTGCTCTTGTGTGGTGTGTGTGTGGGTGGGTGGGTGGGGGTGTTCTCAACACAGAAAGCAGGGGTCTTCCTGTCCTGAGTCTCAGAGCTGTGGCAGCAAGGGTGCTCCACAGGTCAGGTGGAAGGGGAACCCTTGGGGTCTCGACTGGCTCTGGCCACCAGACGTAAACGGGCAGTGACAGTTTGGCTTGCTGTGAGCGTACTGCGTGTAGACACGGAGCATATGGTCTCTCTCCCTCCCTCCCTCCCCGGTGCTGGAGAGGGAAGCTTCTGGAAGGGCCGGGCTGGGAACAGGCGTAGCAGTGAGTGAATGTGTGTGTGTGATGATAAACCCATGAAGGTTGCTGTGTGTCCTATTCTTCTGTGTCCTCTGTCTACCTGTGTGTCACCTTGTCTGTCTCCAGTGTGGATGGAGGTAAGAGTTAGAAGACCACGGGTGACTAGACTGTCCACTGTTGTCCAACATTAAAGCCAGTCTTGTCCCCGACATGTGTCCCTCAATTCTGCAGAATATAACCCAATTTTCCCATTGCATTCCCAACAGTTCCCCGTCTATAGCGGCCGATTATAACCAGTTGTAGTGCTGTCTCAAAGCCAGCACTACAACACGTCACTCATTTTGGTGTGTCGGTGTGTTCTGTGTACTCGTTGTACACAGAACACACTCGTCTTGTTGCATACCCGAACTCCAACATGCTCTCTATAGGACCTCTCTATAGGAGCTGGTTTGATGACGTCTGAGAGAGCACCACATGTATTGTGTGTGTGTGTGTGTGTGTGTGTGTGTGTGTGTGTGTGTGTGTGTGTGTGTGTGTGTGTGTGTGTGTGTGTGTGTGTGTGTGTGTGTGTGTGTGTGTGTGTGTGTGTGTGTGTGTGTGTGTGTGTGTGGGTTCTTGACACGTGGTGGTGAGATCCTGTGGCAGGGATATGAGGGGTTTAAATGTGAACAGATGGAGATTTACACGCCTTGGCAGGTAGCTTTACTATTCTCTGTCTCTCTCTACCTTCTCTTTCCATTGCAGGTCTCGATACATTAAGCCAGCCAGGAATCAGATATGTTTAGAAATATGATAAGTGAGGTGGTAGCACCTGTCGTCTTTGTATTGGCAAGCCAACCGGGAAAATATCTCTTGTATCAATAAAATTATTATGGATCAGTCAGAGGAAAAAGAATTGCACCCATGTGTACAGTAACTACTACAAATAGGATTCATGACTGGGATAAAGTACTGCAGTGGAATAGTACTACAGGTATTACTGAGTAGTACATGCTGTTGTGCAGAGAACAGGCTGCTGACATGTTTCCAGGTCTGTGATTCTTCAGAGAGACCATCTTGGTTCCTCTCATTAAGAGGACTGGAGGAATCCCCCCCCCCCCCCCTTAACCGCTCACTACTGTACAGAGTCCCTACACTGCTCAACACTGCATGGACCCTACACATACAATACACGTACGCACACACACACACACACACACCAGCGCTTACACGCTCCAATGCTCCTCTTGTTTCCCTCCGACGCCTTTCGCTTTGGTGTCCTAGTTTAACTTTTCCTTGGTTGCCGAGTTGTTTGCATTTAAGTTGACTCGGTTTTTGTAACACTAAAGAATGAGATTCTTATGTGAGGTGCTCTCCTTGCTGTTGGTTCCTGAACTTCCTGTTAATGATTGCCAAGCTTCCTGAGTTGATCAGTGGAGGGGGAAAGCCGTTTTTAATAAATGTCTTTGTTGCACCCCCCCCCCTCGTCAACCTGTTGATCTGGCTAGCAGAGGCTCAGCCTGTAGCCGTGGCTGGAAGATCGTGTTCAGGAAGAGGGAATTATCTTCTTAGCCATCCGCGAGTCCCATGACGGGGTACAAAGTAGTCTATTCAGCGCGTCTCACTGGACCCTCTCATATCCAATGTCATGCCTGTTGTCTGCTAACCCTGCATAGGGTCTATCCCAAGCCAGCATGTCTCTGTCAGGGCCTGGTGGATTTTACTTAAATCGTTGTCGTCCACACGTCCCGAGGAACCACAACATCGCTTCAGATTTTTATTTTATATATATATATATATATATTTCATTTTTATATTTTCATATTTATATTTGTGAGTCAAATATTATTTGTATTTTAGTACTTATTTTCTTATTTACTGTATTGTTCGCCTATCTTTTAAATAAATAATTGACATTATTATTTTTGACTTCTTTGTTATTGTTTTTGTTTCATATCTATCTCCACATTAAAATATAAAAAATCAACCATAAATAACCCCTAGCCCGAAGCTGTTGTTAAAGCCACCAAGATCACCTTTCCATTAAACCCTATGTTCAACTATTGGAGATCATGTTCTGTTGGGTCTTCAGCTTCTACAAGCATCTGGGTGAACAAACGGCGCATGGGTGTGTCTCCATGCGCTGCAATGTGTATTGTTTAACTTGGCTAAACAGGTTTTTATGCGTGGCCCTGTATTATTAACACATCCCGGCTAATATCGCATAGCTGACGTGCCACTTTACTTGTGTGTTTTCGTAAGCCACCAGCGCATACATTACCCGCTCTAGTGTTACAGGGTTTTGGCGTGCCGTCATTGGTCGGCCGGGGCTGTCAGTCACTGTGATGTCATCATTGTGCTTGGATGATCTGGATGACATATCCTTGAACCCTGCGACCATTGTTGTGTCTGCTTGTTGTCAACTATCCTGTGGAAACGATGCAGCTGTACATGTATAGAAAAGACCCTCTCCCATGCAAGCCGATGGTTGTTTGTTTGTTCTGCTTTTCAAAGTAAGAGCATTCCGCCGAGTGTGATTTTGTGTTATGTATCTAGGATCTTGGGTCCAAACCAAACCATCGCAACTCCATTCTCTCTCTGTGGTTGTGGTTGGTCAGTGAACAGTCCCAGCTATTGTTTCGACAGAGCTGAAATAGTTCCTGAAATAGTCATTTGAGTTTGTGCTCACTCTTGGTGCTGACCCGATTTTAAGCACACTCTCAAGTAGCTACCTAAAGTTCATGTAGAAAAGTTCTGTTTGAGGGTTTTTCCTGCTAAATAGGCTAGCATCCCCCCAAGAGCTTCCTGGTAGCTGTGGTCTCTCTCCCCATTGACTGGCAGAATGAGGGTGGACTCTCCTTATTGGTGGGTTAGAATGAGTCTGAGGCGGGTGATAAATGAGGATGTCTTAGCACGCTCATGTCATAGCACGCTCTTGTGCTATTGAAACATTGCTATGTAATGTACACAGTCCATAATATCGTAAGAGGATTGTAAATATTTGACAAGGGAGCCACGTGCCCGCCTCTTCTTTGTATTGTATTGGGATGGATGTTTAATGTGTGGACAAAACATTCTTGGCTTCTAGGTTACTTGCCTACGACTTAACGTCCTTTGCACATATGTACTCTGGCTGCTTCTGCTTTTCTTTTATATTTGATATTTCTGATGTGTCTTCTGAAAAATACCGCGCCACGTATTCGCCCCTTGCCTGGTCGTAAGAAGTTCATTGTCTAGAACTCTGGACTGTTACACAGTGTATTTGAACAAAACCTCTTGGACTCTCTCAAAGAAGCTAAAACCACAGACAGCGGCTATAATGACATAAACACTAAGTCTCATGAACATTAACAGACAACTGAAAGCCTAGCGTGTCTCATAGATCCCTCCCCCTCTCCACATCTCATTGGTCAGATTCTTCTCCGACAAACAAAACACAGGAAGTGACTGGTGGTGGCAGATGAGTTGGTCAGCCACCAGCAGATGAGTTGGATGGAAAGAGAGAGGGACAGAGGGAGGAGACCAGGTCTTTTCTAATGCATGAGTCCATTCAAGAGGCTTCTTTGTCTGTCTATGGGAGTGACCAGCTGTTCCAACCCATCCCCCACCATAGAGGAGGTGTGAAGGGGTAGGGTGGGGGTGTGATGGTCCTGTACTGGAGGTGGATTAACAGGAGGTGACTGGGTGGTGGGTGGTGGTGGTGGTGGTGTCGTCTTGGCTCCCCGTTTAGAGGAAGGGGAATCCTGGTTCTCCCTGAGAGGAGGAGGAGGGCTGAGTGGGGCTTAAGCCTCTCCCTGCGGGACCGGACACCCCCTCTCCCAGATCCTCACTCCTCTGTCAGACCCCTCCCAGGAGGCCAGCAGGACAGGCAGCGTCAGGTGGGAGTGGGGGAGGGTGTGTGTGGGGGTGTGTGGGGGAGGGTGTGTGTGTGTGAGACTCTCTTATTGGCATCAGGGTTAGCATGGTTGTGGTCACTCCACCGAATCCAAATCTACACATCATATTAGTTATACCAACCCACACATTATAAGTAACCCCCACCCCCGCCCCCCCCCCCCGGGATTATCATGTTAAGATCTCTACTATTTAATTGTTAGTGAATAGAGATTTCATTAACGAGCAGGTAGGCGTTACGAGGGCTGCCTGCTATATGCAGGATGTGGACACTGGGGATCGAACCTTTCAGCTGGGAGTCTTGGCACCCTAGCCAAAACATCCATCCATACATAAGTCTATTCGTAGTTTAGTTGCAGCAATGTCATAACACCGACAAGAACATGTTATCGTAGTCCAAGGCCATAGTCGGTCCGCATGTGTACCAACAAGGGAGACCATCTGACGACTCCTTATCTTTCACTTTCTCTCTCGTCTCTCCGCCTGTCTCTTTTTGTCCATCTCTGTATGTGTGCGCCTCTCTCTCTCTCTCTCTCTGGCTCTCTGCCGCTGGTCACCAGACTGGAAGGTAAACAGACGGGTGGAGGTGAATAATTAATATCTGCGGTGGAGGGTGGTGCGCTGCAGCTGCCAGGTGGATGGTCTGCAGTTTCAGGCGGCGCCGTGCTACAGCACTGCGATAGGACAGGAGGCCATGTTGCCTCTCTGAGCAATGGGTACACACAGACCTATTTATCTGACCTATCAGGGTTCTCTCTGCGTTCCCGTGGTTACCCCAGGATTTATGTCTGCCTGTCAGCACATCTCCCTGGAGAAAGGAGAAACCAGTAGGAAATGGATGAGCCAAGGGAAGGAAGGAACGATAGCAGCGAATGGACCTCTAGGATGATGGCAGAATGCGTTACTGAGCGGCCAGTGTAGTAAACGTAAAAATTAAATGAAAATAAAAAGCAAGGCCATGAGAGAATGGTACCCAATGTTATCGTTTAATTAGATGAGCTAGTCCACCTGTTGACACCCCTGAGCTAGTTGTCCCCTAACCCCAACCTGCTCTTTAATGACATGGACCTAATGTCCCCGTCGCTTTGGATCAAAGTGTCTGCTGAATAGAAATAGTAAATAGCCACAAAGTTGGCCGGCTACCATTCGTTCATGGTGCCGGTCTTGTCAACATGGTCCATATGTAAGAAGTAGAGTCTTGCGGCTGAAGTGGTGTTTAAAATGATCTCTGACATTTCCGTGGTGTTGTGGACGCTGGTCCCAGACTGTTCGATCCAGCAGGCGACCGGGCCCATGGTCCCGCTCTCTGCGCCTAGAGGCCTCTGACGTCCCGCGTGGCACTACAAGCGACCGCAAACAAACCCCGCTCTTTATCTGCTCGCCACACACACTTACTGGAGCCATCCATCGTTTCTTTTCTTCTTCCCCCTGCCGCTCGTAAACCTGACACCCTGCCGTACCCTGGGCTGCATGCTCTTCAGGCTGGCGAGTCGAACTGCGGGGATGCACGCGCACAAGCTTCTGACTGAACCGGTTCTATATGGTGGTTCACTGTGGTTTATCCGTCTGTCTAGTCATCCACTTACTGTGCTCGCTTACCCTGGCCTGTATATCTATATATCTAGTCATCTGCTTACTGTGCCCGATTACCTTGATCTGTCCATCTATAGATCTAGTCATCTGTTTACTTTGCTCTCTTATCTTGGTCTGTCCATCTATATATCTAGTCATCTGTTTACTTTGCTCTCTTATCTTGGTCTGTCCATCTATATATCTAGTCATCTGCTTACTGTGTTCTATTACCATGGTCTGTTTCTCTATAATACATAATCTGCTTACTGTACCCGATTAGCTTGGTCTGTCCATCTATATACAGTATCTAGTCATCTGCTTACTGTGCTCGATTACAAGCCATCATCTCCTTTACTTCCTGGCATTCTTTTGGAGGGTGAAACATTGGCAGCATGGGCTGGCAAGCCAACATCTCCCTTTGAGCTGATTGGTTGATGTCTGTGTTTTTCTTGTTGGGTCCTGTTCTAATTGGGAGCGCCCCCTGCTCACAGGAAACGGATATAATCAAGTGAAGCTGTGGAATACACTGTTTTTCAACATTTCCACTGGGCCCTAGTTGCTGGGCTGCTTGACAAAAGCACCCCAACACACCCGGCGTCAATATTCAATATAGATGTGTTCTCCTGTTTGAGTTCAACCATATAACCAATGTTTTTGGTGCGACGAGGTTAACAGCCTAGTTAACTAACTAAATGCAGTGTTAATAATCAGTGCTAGTGCACTTACTGCATACACACACACCCTTGTTGGCACAGGGATGTTGTCTGGTGCCCAGCCAACTCTTATGTTGATAACAATATGGGTGTCCTGCATAGACCCAGCACTAAGTATCCTCCCAGTCCAGCACTCATAGCTTCTGCACCGTGTGTGTGTGTGTGTGTGTGTGTGTGTGTGTGTGTGTGTGTGTGTGTGTGTGTGTGTGTGTGTGTGTGTGTGTGTGTGTGTGTGTGTGTGTGTGTGTGTGTGTGTGTGTGTGTGTGTGTGTGTGTGTGTGTGTGTGTGTGCGCGGTGGCGCTTTCTAGAACGTGTGACGGCACACAGACTGCTCTTGGTTGATTGGGTTTGGCGGGCGGGTGCACAAAGACAACACTGGTCTGGTCTGGCTGACTGGCCCTGTCTTTGTGGTGATGGTGGTGGTAGGGGGGGTGGCGGTCTTGGCTGAGGGGCCACATGGGTTACCGCTGTTGGGGGCCATAGGGGGAAACTCAACAGGGGGTCTTTGGAACATACAAGAGCTGTGTACAGACATTTGTGTGTGTGTGTGTGTCATGTTTGCATTGCATGTCATGCTCAGGAACTAACAAGGAAATAATGGGTGAATAGAGTGGATGTTGTCACACGAGAGAATGCACCCATGCATCTTCAAGTGTGCGTGTTTGTGTGTGCGTGCATGCGTGCAGTTTCTGTCAGTCTTGGTGCCGCTAGAAGCCTGCATAAAGTGATAGTCTGTCCAGATATTAGCGCGTTAATATCTCCTCGCTCCAGCCTCTGGCCTCGTCTGTCGTGTTTGTTTATGTTATTGGGAGGGTTAGCGGAGGCCTGGCCGTGTTCTTGCGGCAGTTGAACTCGGTCAGCGGGAGGGAGGGAGGGAGGGAGGGAGAGAAGGCCGGTGTAAATCTGCTGACGGCGAGCGATGGTGGTCGGGGGGCCATTGTGTTTTGTGAAAGGTCGGGGTCCGTGAGCCTCGACGGCAACACACTCTCTCTCTCTCGCCGCACAATGCGTCTCTCTTGAGAATTCCCTGGGCCTTCCTGTCTCACAGCCAACTCTAATTATACTCTGTTCTGCGACACTGTTTTGGGCTGAAAAACCAAATTACACTTCTAAGTTATGTTCGCGTGGAGCCTACGCCCATGAACACGACTGGCTAGGTCTGGTCCACCGTGGTCTCTGTGTAGGGTTGGTGGGTGGGTGGACGGATGTGGGTGTGTGTGTGTCCGCTTGGATAGCTGGGTTTTGGGCCACTGTGCATGATTACAGTGGTATTGTGTCGGCACTTACATATTGTGATGCCACTTACTAAATTGTTATGATTTCATGTCGTGAGAGGTCAGACCCCCACCCCGACCCCCACCCGGACCCCCACCTCGACCCCCACCCCGACCCCCACCCGGACCCCCCACCTCGACCAGAGAGCAGGGAGTCAGGGACACACACACGGGTGGCATGCTAGACGGGTGTCCAGAAAGCTCCAGTGTGCTGCACGTCACTAACTCAATAGAGTTGTTTGCTCAGAGTCATGTGACCTTCCAGGATATTCAGGCATGCCTGGAATCTCCAGGAGGCTGCCCTGCCCTCCCCAAAACCACACACACACACACACACACACACACACACGCACACGCGCATACACAAACTACCACATGCACACACACGTACTATGCACGCACACATTCCTGGTGGCAAATCCCACACACACGAACCATTGGCTAACACAAACAAATAGAGAGAAGCATGATTTGTAGACACGCACACACACACGCACGCACAAACACACACACGCGCACACTCTGACCCACGCATGCGCACACTCAACCCCACACACACTCTCAACCCCCGACACACACTCTCAACCCCCGACACGCACTCTCAACCCCCGACACGCACTCTCAACCCCCGACACACACACACACACACACACACACACACACACACACACACACACACTCACCCCCACAGACACACTCTCACCCCCACATACACACTCCCACCCAAGCACAGGCACACACCCGAACACACTCCCCGCCAAACACACTCTCACTCATTTTAACCACATTTCCTATCAGCGGTGCAGTTCACAGCTCGTAAAAGTTGACTGGAGAGCCGGTGTCTCTGTGATTAAGGCGAGCAGCTCCGATTCCTCTTGCAGTTTAATTAAGTCTGCCAGCTACCCTGGAGGCCCAGGCCTACCGTTGGAGGGCTGAGCCAGGGGACTGGCAGCAGACCATAAGCTGCTATCACATGGTGTGGGTCAAAGGTCACCTGGCCAACGATAACTGGTTGGTCATGACATTTCGAGCCCTCATTCCACTGGTAGATCTGACCTGTGTGTGTGTGTGTGTGTGTGTGTGTGTGTGTATATGTATATATATACAGTATATATACAATATTAGTTCAGTATGGTTAGGCTAACGTTCGATGTGTACAAGTTGAGGTTCATGGTGTTGGGTTAGAGGTCACGTTGAGGTCTGGGCTTGGTAGGAGTTAGGTCAGGGTAAGGGTCAGGGGGAGGGCAGCACGTGTATGGAAGTACCAGGAAGGAGGTTCCATCTAGAAAGGTTCTGGGTTCGATCGACTCCACAGTCGACCCTAATCCCTACCTGCTCCTTATTGACACAAATCTGAATTCACTCAAAGACTCTTTAGCTAAGTGGCTCATAAATTACTTGAAACTATAAAGTAATGGTGGAACCCCACAGATGTGTTTTTATATAGGCACATTTATTTATAGTATTGACTGGGCGATATGGAATGATATATTATCATACTTATGGGTCATTTTACATAATATCTGTAAATATAACAACATGCTTATGAATTCAAGATGCCTTTTGAAACAGTTTAGCCGAGGGTCATTTCATTGAAATAGTATGGGAATGTAAATCATCGTATCAAATTTTCCGTTCTCACATTTCAAGCCTCATGTTTGATCATTTTATTGGCATATCTTCTTCTCATTCGAATTCAGTGCTTCAGACACACCGACGACACACCAGCGGCCAGCAGAGTAGTCCCGCCTGGCGCCTGCCCAGCCACTGTTTACAGTGGAGGATTTGGCTCGGCCACAAACACGCTTGTTACACACACATGCTCCCAAGGGTTAATTTTACTGCCATGCAAAAGTCCTCCTGGCTGTGTGGCCCCACGTTACCTCTGTCCCCCCGCCCCCAGCTACCCTACACCACCAGTTACATGGCTGCTCTTGCTCTGAGTGGACACACAACCCCACCTCATCACAATAATCACCATGACTATAATCCTAATAGACCTTTACGGGGCGGTCACCGAGGCTACCTGACTGTGTGTGTGTGTGTGTGTGTGTGTGTGTGTGTGTGTGTGTGTGTGTGTGTGTGTGTGTGTGTGTGTGTGTGTGTGTGTGTGTGTGTGTGTGTGTGTGTGTGTGTGTGTGTGTGTGTGTGTGTGTGTTGCAGGGCTGTTGCAGGTATCCAAGCCTTCCCTTCCTGTGGACTTAGTTGTGATGTTATGGTAGCGTGTGTGTATAGGTAGTTCCCGGGTGGTGGGTGTGTAAGGTGGAGGGTGATTCTAGGGTATCTCTACTAGTCTTGTGTGTGTGGCGTGTGCATGTTGGCGCGGTACGCTGCGGGGGCACTTCCCTGATTCTTGTTCATCTGTTAAAAATATCTTGGATGTCTGTCCAATCGGCCCTGCCCTAATTGCTGCTTATACTTCTTTGTGTTTACCTCTTGATATTGTATATTTTAATATTTTAATTATTCTTGTCTTTTCTCTTTAGATTTTACTTGAAACTAATTAGTGTTAATTTGCAATGCAAGTTGTGTAATACAAGTAAGCCTATTTAATTACACAAGAGCATACAAACTTTACCATGTGGTGTCTTATATAAACTATATATTGATTGAATTACCAGAAAACATGCTGTATTGTGATATATATCGTAATCCAGATATTGACCCAGCCTGTGTGTGTGTCTCTGTGTCTCTGTGTGTGTGTGTGTGTGTGTGTGTGTGTGTGTGTGTGTGTGTGTGTGTGTGTGTGTGTGTGTGTGTGTGTGTGTGTGTGTGTGTGTGTGTGTGTGTGTGTGTGTGTGTGTGTGTGTGTGTGTGTGTGTGTGTGTGTTGGGTTCTATGTATTTCCCTGTATGTGTGTGTCAGCTCTCTGATCTCTGAGTTGCTGGGTGGTAGGTTGTGGTGACAGGGCTGTAATTATGCTGTCTCCATGACGTATTAATGGTTTGGCTCGTAATCCTCAGAAACGAACGTCCCTCCTGTCTCCAAGCGGCTGTCTGTCTGTGTGTGCCGTGGGTTTATTGTTTAACCTGTGTGATAAAAGTGGAGAGCAGGGGAAAGGGCCCAGACCATGTTAAGTCAACTTAACATGACATTATATTCTCTAGATTATAGGGTCTAGAATAAAGGCTCTCCTTTATAGTCTCAGAACAGTGATGCGGAATGCTTTGCGAATATTACATTACATTTATTACATTTATTTTTTTTAAATTACATTTAGGGCATTTGGCAGACGCTTTTATCCAAAGCGGCTTACATTTGTTGAAAGAGACAGCAATATATCACTGTGGAACATAGAAGATAAGAATAGAGCAGTTTTCAAGCATTCATAATTGCAAGGTTAATAGAACGATTTTCATAATTGCTAGGTTGCCTGCAATAATAGCTGGGATAAGAGCAGAAGTGCCAAGTCTGAGTGGATTACCAACACTAAGACCATACAATATGGTAAACAATGCTAAGCTCTATTAATAATCCCAAAACGTAACAAACACACAAGTTAGTGCTAGGGTTAGGAGAGTGAAGTCGCTTTACTCTTAACCTAAAGTATCAGAAACTTGAAGTACCATCTCCTTACCTCAGCAATATTCAAATGGAGACAATTTGTCGAGTGCACATTATGAAGAACTGACGCATACATCAGTCCTCAAGCTTGGAGGCATCCATCTGCTGTTCCTGTGCCGCTTCCTTGACTACAATCGCCAAGGCCTCCCTCTCTTCACTGCCTGATCCCTTCCCAGTGCTATGCTATGCTAAGCTAGCTCGTCTCAACATCTGAAAACGTCCTGGGGCTTACAGTCCCCGCAACAAGGCCGCCATAGCCAAAACTAAATTTCAACAACTTATTTTTAGTCTTTTTAGATCGGTGACCTACACAGAGGTGACTTTGTCCTGCTCTTATTATGGGATGTGGGTCTGAGTGGGCAGGTTTTCTGCTCGACTACAGCAGCAGTCTGGCGCTACCGTCATGGCCAGACACTCACACGCACACACGCACAACACACACACACACACCACACGGGTGTGCCTAAATCCATGAGGTAAACAAGATTACTACAAGCTTTTCTCTGCTCTTTACCCACAACACATGCCAGTGAGCATTGCTCCCAGTTAAAGGCCCCCTATTTGATCACCATTTGTGATGTTCTAGCTCTACCCTATAGTGACATCACATGTGGGAGCGTCCGCCCAGATGTATGATAAAATGGAACAGCCTACCAGCTGGCACAGTTCACTGGTTAGGGTGACCCATAGAGCTGGTCTCCCATTCTTCTGTAAGATGTTGAAAACCCTTCTATTGTGAGACCCAAGTGTATTTCCTGCATTGCATTGCCATAAAGTCGTGTGTTCACTTACTGACCCCAGACTTTGGCCTGCTGCCGGGTTTGATTTTAATCCTTCTGTCAAGCACCAGAGAGTCCAGACAGATGTTTCTCCAGTTTCTCTGCTGCTGCCATGCGGGCGGCTCCCCCAATCTGACACGGTTTATTCCATTCTAATCCTCCAATCCCATGGTTTCAGTGTCTGTTGTTGTTGTTAGTGGATCAGCACCCCTCATTTTGACATCGACTCTACCACATCCCCCTGCCTAGTTTTGATATCTCAATATATATAATATAAATAAAATAAATCATAAAAAATACAGTTGGACAATATTGTATGTCTGTAATAATGGAAGTGACTTGGCAGCAGTAGCTTGTGAATAAAGTTGTATTAACCATTGGCATGCTAAGAACAGCCATGTTGGCTAGTCCTATTCAGTGTGTTGGTGTCTCAATGGGTAGCAGTTCATGCGAATACCAATAGCCAATATATCTAAACAACTCCCTCTTCCGTGCTATCGGAGGCTTACTTGCCGGCTAGCAAGCAACTGGTGTATGTGACTCTGTGTCTACCACCCCTGGCCTATATCTCAGCTCTAGCAGCTCTGATAACCTACCTCTTCAGTGCTAACTGGAGCTCGCTATCTAGAGGCTCGTGTGTGTGGGATGCTATTGAGCCCTTATATCCCAGCTGTAGCCGGTGCTGTGATGGCATAGCATGTATGGAAATGTTCAGCTAGTGTAGCATTCTTAGCCATGGTTAATGTTTCGCCACAGGGCCTGATACTGGTGATAATCCGGTGTCATTAAAAATTAGCACAATCTGCGGCAGGCTCGCACACTTCCCTGGTGGTTTATGCGGACCAATCAGGGAAAGAATAGCGGAGGTATAACAGCATGGGATGCTGTGATTGTCTGGCTGTTATCAGGCTAAACAGGCAGGGGAGTGGACCACTGTGTTGCTAATGTACCCCCCCCCCCCCCTTAACTGGACTGGACCTGGTGGCTACTGGAATAGGTATCATTTTAGTGGCTTGTTTTTAAAATGTACGTCGGCAGTATTAGAGAGGGAGAGGGAGAGGTGATTGTGATGCAACCATCGTATCGTGATAATCATTTAGACAGAGTGAGACGTGTGTGTGTATAGATACACGCGCACATATTCACGCACATTCTCACAGCGGTAAGAAACGTGCACAGTTACAGGGGGGAAGGTCCAGTGTTTCCCCTAGGATTGAGTTGTAGCAGCAGGGGGTTGAAGCGTGCAGACATTTCTTTTTTGCGCGTATGCAAAACACACCCTGCCGGGAGGTTGCCATGTCCGCCGGCACAGTAACGAGCAGTGGAAATGTCTGTCTAGCTTATACTGTATATGAGGCCTCAAAATGTACATAGAAAAAAATCAACAACCACCCATAAAAATCACGTTCTACAACAATCCAAAAGGTCTTTGGAACCGGCTCCTGGGACTGGGGTCGCGATAACCAACAGCATTTAGCTGGTGTAAATTTGACGCGACACAACAGATAAACATCGGCCAGTGACATTGGTAAACTTCACCTTATGTTCAGAAAGGCCGATAACGGTCAACAAGGCGAATATCGGCCGATATATCGGTGCATCCCTAAAAATAAGTTGCATTTATGACGAATCCTTTCTTCCAGCTAGCTAGCGTATCTCTCTGTGAGGGAATCTGTCATTTGCCTTCCGCCTCCAGGAAGAAAAGTTGCGGAACACAAATGTGTATCCTAAGTGGTTGCGTTTGCTGCTGTAACGTTACTGTGCGATTCTCGCGTGAAGTTGCATAAAATAAATAAAAGGATAGTTTCTCTCCTAAAAAAAAAACCCCCCATGTTTTTTTTATTATCCTTTTAGCAGCGGCGGTACTCAGTGCATATAGGGGAAACACTGAGGTCTCTTTCTCGTACTACTCCGAGAGTTCCTCCAAGCCAAGATGCCACAACCCACCACACTCTGCATCCCAAAGGATCACCCGGGGCAACCAATTAGACTAAGTTTGCACAGAAACTTTATTTACATCTGCAATTTACATTCCTGCGCTACCTGTAGAGCCAGACTCGAGGCCTACCTCTGGGGAAGCCTGCTGGCACACACACACAGAGAGAGAGAGAGAGAGAGCGAGAGAGAGAGCGAGAGAGAGAGCGAGAGAGAGAGAGGCGCGCCGTGTGTTGACGGTGCGCTGTCCGGACAGGAAGAGACTCCAGAGTTTTTAAACAATGACGAGAAGCCCGGAGGGGGTACAGGAGAGGCAGTCAGTCAGTCGCCATGACGACAGAAAGACGGATCAGGACTGTTGCAGGAAGGAGGCGGACGTCCTCTGTGGACTGTAAACAACAGAGTTGACATCACCTACCAACACACCCCATTTTGGCAGGGGGATGAACACCGTTTGCTCACACTCTATTCTATCGATCACTGTTGGGTCTCTAACATCCCTAATTCTGGCTACTAAATATCTAATTGTGTCATCGTTAGTCTTATGTTATTATGCAAACGTGGTCTGTGCGTATGCAATGATTTTTGTGTGTGTGGTCAGTCACAGTGTTATTGGCCATGGTCACATGCTGGCTGACGCAAGTGTCATTTGAATGTGGTCTGAATGCAAATCTGCTCTCAGGCGCCACACCTGCACCTTGTCAAATAAAGGTTCAACCTGTGATTCCCCACCCTCCCACTGTACAATGTCAAGATTACACTGGAAGTCCTTTCATGGTCAGAATCACGTGGATGCAGATTGCCTAAACGTAGCGCAAAGCGCCTGCCGATGGCCGCTCTGTTCATCCCCATGCTGGTTAAACCCCGGGCACTTGAGGGTGGGGTCGGGAGGTCAGAGGTATTGCAGGATTGTTGGACTTTTTGCCGTCTACCACAGCAGATAGCTGACAACAAGTCCAACAACATGGTTAACGACATTGCTCCACAGGCTAAGCCAAACAATGGTCTTCCCCTGCCGCTGAAGGGATTAGCTTAACGCACTAACGTACAGGATGAGTCTGGAGATAAACGATAGGAAGAAAACACTTGAGTCGTTTTACCAGATGCTTTTATCCTGAGTGACTTTCTGCATCAGGGTTATACATGTTTGTTATGAAAGAGGAAGTAGCTATTTTTTCTAATATAACTGCTTCATCCATGTGTTCTGAAGCAATCAAGATATGCAAGATCAACTCAGTTTACGCAAAAAGAAATCTCAGAAAGGTTAACACTTTTAACTCAATTCTCCTGAATCGCACCAATGGAAGAGGACACATCCTGGACCAATGCTGTCGATGGTCCATTTATTTTATCCACTGAAACAGAGTTGAGATATATAGCCTTGTTCTAGGTAGACTCTGGACATTGGGGATCGAACCCAGTTCCCCTCGGTTCAGTTGGGAGTGGAACACCCAGAGAGGTAATGATGGGACACGTCTTCAGAGTCTGTTATGCGTTTGTTGTTGGCGTCAGTGGAGAGCGCTCTGATGCAGACAGGTGTGTCACGTACACCTGTCCCCTCCATCATCCACTCATCCTGAATAGCAAGTCAACACGTCGGCACAAAACAACGCCTTCCTTATACATGCTTACTGTGACTTGGCGGTCACCCAGCCAGTAGTTATGTGTGTGTGTTTGGCCAGAGACCTGTGTTGTTTCCAGGATAACTTTGCCGATTTGCAACCTTAACTCCAGCTAGCCGTTAGGGTCATAGTGTGGGAAAACGCCTGCGATTGTTGCCGATGCTCTCTGTGTCTCTGGGGCACAGCTCAGCAAAAATCTCACCTTGGCAACTGTGGCATTTGACGATTTTAATGACGTAGTTAGGGAAAGATGACCCCGGATGACAAAAATGACAGAGAGATCTGGGTAAAGGGCAGGGAACATGGAGGAAAGGTAAGCATTGTTAATTTGCCACATTGAAATGACACAAAGCCAGTCGAAAATCGGCGGCGTTCCCCTTTAAGCTGAGGGGACGCTGCTCTGAGAGCTACAGTCTGTGAGCCAGTTAATACTGTGGCACTGGGAACCTGATAGCCGGCGGTTCATAGGTTTGCAACAAACGGTACAGTATGTTCTGTTTTAGGACGGTGACCTCTCTCTTACCCTCTATGTGTGTCTCTCTCTCACACACTATGTCACTATATACCTCTGTTGCCTACTCAGGATTTCCGTGTCTCTCTCGGTGTCTCTCGTTAACACGGTTTCTGTCCCTATCTGCTCCCCAAGCACAGATGAAAAGTTCTTTGAAACCGATTACTTTAACTTTAGGGAGGAGATGGGGCGCAGTTAAACTGTCAATCAAACAGGCTCTGGCCCTGCCTCCTCTCTGTTCAGCACTTTCCCCCGCCCTCCAAGCTGAGTTGGACAAGGTGGTGACATGCACTATTAGCTCAAAGTGTAGTGTGTACACACACACACACACACACACACACACACACACACTTCTTAAAATGATGCACGTACTGTGGTGTTGTTGTGTGTGTGTGTGTGTGTGTGTGTGTGTGTGTGTGTGTGTGTGTGTTGCAGGGCTGTTGCAGGTATCAAGCCTTCCCTTCCTGTGGACTTAGTGTGATGTTATGGTAGCGTGTGTGTATAGGTAGTTCCCGGTGGTGGGTGTGTAAGGTGGAGGGTGATTCTAGGTATTTCCTAGTCTTGTGTGTGTGCGTGTGCGTGTGCGTGTGCGTGCGGGGCATTCCCTGATCTTGTCATCTGTTAAAAATATCTTGGATGTCTGTCCATATCGCCCTGCCCTAATTGCTGCTATACTTTTGTGTTTACCTTTGATATTTATATTTTATTTTATTATTCTTTTCTCTTTTAGTTTTACTTGAAACTATTATGTTAATTTAGCAATCAAGTTGTTACAAGTAGCCTATTTAATTTACACAAGAGCATACAAACTTTACCATGTGGTGTCTTATATAAACTATATATTGATTGAATTACCAGAAAACATGCTGTTTTGTGCATGTGTGTGTGTGTGTGTGTCTGTGTTGCGTGGTGTGTGTGTGTTGTGTGTGTGTGTGTGTGTGTGTGTGTGTGTGTGTGTGTTGATGTGTGTGTGTGTGTGTGTGTGTGTGTGTGTGTGTGTGTGTGTGTGTGTGTGTGTGTGTGTGTGTGTGTGTGTGTGTGTGTGTGTGTGTGTGTGTGTGTGTGTGTGTGTGTGTGTGTGTTTGTGTGTGTGTGTGTCAGCTCTCTGATCTCTGAGTTGCTGGGTGGTAGGTTGTGGTGACAGGGCTGTAATTATGCTGTCTCCATGACGTATTAATGGTTTGGCTCGTAATCCTCAGAAACGACGTCCCTCCTGTCTCCAAGCGGCTGTCTGTCTGTGTGTGCCGTGGGTTTATTGTTTAACCTGTGTGATAAAAGTGGAGAGCAGGGGAAAGGGCCCAGACCATGTTAAGTCAACTTAACATGACATTATATTCTCTAGATTATAGGGTCTAGAATAAAGGCTCTCCTTTATAGTCTCAGAACAGTGATGCGGAATGCTTTGCGAATATTACATTACATTTATTACATTTATTTTTTTAAATTACATTTAGGGCATTTGGCAGACGCTTTTATCCAAAGCGGCTTACATTTGTTGAAAGAGACAGCAATATATCACTGTGGAACATAGAGATAAGAATAGAGCAGTTTTCAAGCATTCATAATTGCAAGGTTAATAGAACGATTTTCATAATTGCTAGGTTGCCTGCATAATAGCTGGGATAAGAGCAGAAGTGCCAAGTCTGAGTGGATTACCAACATCTAAGACCATACAATATGGTAAACAATGCTAAGCTCTATTAATAATCCCAAAATGTACAAACACACAAGTTAGTGCTAGGGTTAGGAGAGTGAAGTCGCTTTACTCTTAAACCTAAAGTATCAGAAACTTGAAGTACCATCTCCTTACCTCAGCAATATTCAAATGGAGACAATTTGTCGAGTGCACATTATGAAGAACTGACGCATACATCAGTCTCAAGCTTGGAGGCATCCATCTGCTGTTCCTGTGCCGCTTCCTTGACTACAATCGCCAAGGCCTCCCTCTCTTCACTGCCTGATCCCTTCCAGTGCTATGCTATGCTAAGCTAGCTCGTCTCAACATCTGAAACGGTCCTGGGGCTTACAGTCCCCGCAACAAGGCCGCCATAGCCAAAACTAAATTTCAACGACTTATTTTTAGTCTTTTTAGATCGGTGACCTACACAGAGGTGACTTTGTCCTGCTCTTATTATGGGATGTGGGTCTGAGTGGGCAGGTTTTCTGCTCGACTACAGCAGCAGTCTGGCGCTACCGTCATGGCCAGACACTCACACGCACACACGCACACACACACACACACACACACACACACGGGTGTGCCTGAATCCATGAGGTAAACAAGATTACTACAAGCTTTTCTCTGCTCTTTACCCACAACACATGCCAGTGAGCATGTGTTGAGTGAGCAGTGAGTGCTCCCAGTTAAAGGCCCCCTATTTGATCACCATTTGTGATGTTCTAGCTCTACCCTATAGTGACATCACATGTGGGAGCGTCCGCCCAGATGTATGATAAAATGGAACAGCCTACCAGCTGGCACAGTTCACTGGTTAGGGTGACCCATAGAGCTGGTCTCCCATTCTTCTGTAAGATGTTGAAAACCCTTCTATTGTGAGACCCAAGTGTATTTCCTGCATTGCATTGCCATAAAGTCGTGTGTTCACTTACTGACCCCAGACTTTGGCCTGCTGCCGGGTTTGATTTTAATCCTTCTGTCAAGCACCAGAGAGTCCAGACAGATGTTTCTCAGTTTCTCTGCTGCTGCCATGCGGGCGGCTCCCCCAATCTGACACGGTTTATTCCATTCTAATCCTCCAATCCCATGGTTTCAGTGTCTGTTGTTGTTGTTAGTGGATCAGCACCCTCATTTGACATCGACTCTACCACATCCCCCTGCCTAGTTTTGATATCTCAAATATATATAATATAAATAAAATAAATCATAAAAAATACAGTTGGACAATATTGTATGTCTGTAATAATGGAAGTGACTTGGCAGCAGTAGCTTGTGAATAAAGTTGTATTAACCATTGGCATGCTAAGAACAGCCATGTTGGCTAGTCCTATTCAGTGTGTTGGTGTCTCAATGGGTAGCAGTTCATGCTAATACCAATAGCCAATATATGTAAACAACTCCCTCTTCCGTGCTATCGGAGGCTTACTTGCCGGCTAGCAAGCAACTGGTGTATGTGACTCTGTGTCTACCACCCCTGGCCTATATCTCAGCTCTAGCAGCTCTGATAACCTACCTCTTCAGTGCTAACTGGAGCTCGCTATCTAGAGGCTCGTGTGTGTGGGATGCTATTGAGCCCTTATATCCCAGCTGTAGCCGGTGCTGTGATGGCATAGCATGTATGGAAATGTTCAGCTAGTGTAGCATTCTTAGCCATGGTTAATGTTTCGCCACAGGGCCTGATACTGGTGATAATCCGGTGTCATTAAAATTAGCACAATCTGCGGCAGGCTCGCACACTTCCTGGTGGTTTATGCGGACCAATCAGGGAAAGAATAGCGGAGGTATAACAGCATGGGATGCTGTGATTGTCTGGCTGTTATCAGGCTAAACAGGCAGGGGAGTGGACCACTGTGTTGCTAATGTACCCCCCCCCCCCCTTAACTGGACTGGACCTGGTGGCTACTGGAATAGGTATGATTTTAGTGGCTTGTTTTTAAAATGTACGTCGGCAGTATTGGAGAGGGAGAGGGAGAGGTGATTGTGATGCAACCATCGTATCGTGATAATCATTTAGACAGAGTGAGACGTGTTTGTGTATAGATACACGCGCACATATTCACACACATTCTCACAGCGGTAAGAAATGTGCACAGTTACAGGGGGGAAGGTCCAGTGTTTCCCCTAGGATTGAGTTGTAGCAGCAGGGGGGTGAAGCGTGCAGACATTTCTTTTTTGCGCGTATGCAAAACACACCCTGCCGGGAGGTTGCCATGTCCGCCGGCACAGTAACGAGCAGTGGAAATGTTTGTCTAGCTTATACTGTATATGAGGCCTCAAAATGTACATAGAAAAAAATTAACATCAACAACCACCCATAAAAATCACGTTCTACAACAATCCAAAAGGTCTTTGGAACCGGCTCCTGGGACTGGGTCGCGATAACCAACAGCATTTAGCTGGTGTAAATTTGACGCGACACAACAGATAAACATCGGCCAGTGACATTGGTAAAATTTCACCTTATGTTCAGAAAGGCCGATAACGGTCAACAAGGCGAATATCGGCCGATATATCGGTGCATCCCTAAAAATAAGTTGCATTTATGACGAATCCTTTCTTCCAGCTAGCTAGCGTATCTCTCTGTGAGGGAATCTGTCATTTGCCTTCCGCCTCCAGGAAGAAAAGTTGCGGAACACAAATGTGTATCCTAAGTGGTTGCGTTTGCTGCTGTAACGTTACTGTGCGATTCTCGCGTGAAGTTGCATAAAATAAATAAAAGGATAGTTTCTCTCCTAAAAAAAAAACCCCCCATGTTTTTTTTATTATCCTTTTAGCAGCGGCGGTACTCAGTGCATATAGGGGAAACACTGAGGTCTCTTTCTCGTACTACTCCGAGAGTTCCTCCAAGCCAAGATGCCACAACCCACCACACTCTGCGTGTGTGTGTGTGTGTGTGTGTGTGTGTGGTGTGTGTGTGTGTGTGTGTGTGTGTGTGTGTGTGTGTGTGTGTGTGTGTGTGTGTGTGTGTGTGTGTGTGTGTGTGTGTGTGTGTGTGTGTGTGTGTGTGTGTGTGTGTGTGTGTGTGTGTGTGTGTGCTGGAGATTTGGCATGTGGCCAAATATGTCTGGATTTTCTGGTGTAAACAGCATTATACTTGTGATGCGAACAGTGTAGTTTTGGAACTAGTAGGCTGGCATCTGTGCTTGCAGATTAGTGCTGGTGACGGCATAGTGTTTTTGGTACGAGTAGGCCAATGTTGCCAACTGGTGGTTGTTCTGGTGCAAGTACTGTCATGTACTGGCAAGTATTGTCAACTACTATCATGGTGGTTTTAGCATTTATCTGGCTAGGTTTTGATGCTAGCAGGCTAATTTTGGTGCTCGCAAGGCACTAGCAGCCTCATTTTGGCGCTTAATCTGTAAACAAGAGAGTGTGAGTAGCAGGCTCCCGTCCAGATGACAACGGGACGATGACAGGAGGAAATGGAAAGCGATAGAAGTTTAACTGTGTAATTCTACTTCCTCCCCCGAGGGCCCCTGGGAACGGCGTGCCATGTGATCAAACGCCTTGGCGTTGGCTAGCTGTTAATTCCCAGCAGAGGGACTAAAGCTAAAGACTCCTCCCCTCCTACTAAAGGGATTAGCGCAGGCACATTGGCCTGCTAGCCAGCGCAACGCTAAAGCCCAGCACTTGATCTCATTGTTCCTCTGCTCATTATGCTAGTGGCTCATCTGCTTAGAGACAGAGAGGGAGAGCGAGAATGTTGGAGATCCATTTCGGGTGGGCTATTCCAGCAGATCTCAGGCTATGGTTGATGTCAATTAACATGGAGTGTGGTGCTTCTGTGGAGTCTAGCTTAGCCAGGCTCAGCGTTGTTTTCAGCGAACCTGACCTGGCACTGTTTTCTCTAGCCTGGCTTTGCACTATGTCTTAGCTAGCCTAGTCTCACCACTCAGACTTGCATCAAATCTGTGTGAATGTGGCGTTTCAACATTTCTTTGCTTCATATTTGTTTTGACCAATCATGTTGCTGGAGGTGGGGATCTGTAAGCGCCTAATAGGCGGACACAAACTCAGGCAGCAGTAGTAATTTGTAATCTGTAAAGCTTTCAACCCTGTGTAGACTGGCCACTGTAGAAGTATACTCATTAAAGAAACTGGAAACAAGGCTTAACTCCACCCCTTGCAGTTTGTGGTATCCAGCCCAGGCTCTGTCCCCGCGGCCTCCCCCCAGAAATTGTGGCATAACATAGGACTGCGTGTGTGTGTGTGTGTGTGTGTGTGTGGTGTGTGTGTGTGTGTGTGTGTGTGTGTGTGTGTGTGGAAATGTGTGTGTGTGTTGTGTGTGACTTTAATTACTAGGGATGCACGCATACCGATACCAGTTATTCCGGGGTATCGGTCCGATATTCTGTGCTCAGTACCGTACTCGTACCTCGTAAAACTACTCCGATTACAACCGCACCGATTACCACCTTTGGCAACGGCATGACGTTTAACCACTTAGTGAATATTTCGTTAGCCAAGGAATATTGAAATAAAGAGATGCAAACCGAGTTGGTCGTCTTCATGGATGTGTGTAATTAGAAAACTGCGCACTGGTACCGAGCATAGGGCGTAAGATGTAGCTGGGGACGCTGGGGAAATGTCCCCAGCAATTACGGAGCACCCCCCCCCCGATCAGAACGGGTCAATATTCACAGCGCACCCCCCCCCCTTCAGAACAGCGAATTAACAAGCGCACCCCCCCCATCAGAACGGCGAAATTAACAGCGCACCCCCCCCATCAGAACCACAAATTAACAGCGCACCCCCCCCATCAGAACCGCAAATTAACAGCGCACCCCCCCCATCAGAACCACGAATTAACAGCGCACCCCCCCCATCAGAACCGCGAATTAACAGCGCACCCCCCCATCAGAACCGCGAATTAACAGCGCACCCCCCCCATCAGAACCGCGAATTAACAGCGCACCCCCCCATCAGAACCACGAATTAACAGCGCACCCCCCCATCAGAACCGCAAATTAACAGCGCACCCCCCCCATCAGAACGGCGAATTAACAGCGCACCCCCCCCCCCCCATCAGAACCGCGAATTAACAGCGCACCCCCCCCATCAGAACGGCGAATTAACGGAGCACCCCCCCCCCCCCCAGAGACGCTGACTCTGAGCCCCGCGCTCACGGGAGCGTCATTGCGCATCCTTGGCGCAATATCTGTGATGTCCACCAATGTCCTAAACAACAACACGTCCTTGGTACGAGTATCCGACTGACGTATGTTGGATGGTTCTGAATAGGTTACATTTCATTGAAATGTGTGGCAGTGCCGTTATATTTGTTTAATTTGTTCACAGTCAGAAAGTGAGGAACATCTGATGAAAATTGAAAATAAAACATGTTTTCAAAGTCATTAGAACTGTAATGGTTTTATTAAGTACTCGGTATCGGTATTCGGTATCGGCAAGTACCCAAATGTAAGTACTTGTACTTGTACTCGGTCTGAAAAAAAGTGGTATCGGTGCATCCCTATTTAATACCTGCCATACAGGATCTGCACAGAGAATCTATGTGTCATGTTTGTCTTGAAGTCACAAGACGGCAAACTCTGGCACAGACACACAGTCTGGAACAGAAGCATAACACGCACACACAAAGAGGAAGGAGAGAGAAGAGTGTCAAAGATACACGCACACACAGAGGAAATGGATGCAAGATAAGCGCGACAACTTTTTGATCTCTGAGGAGAAGTTGGCACATGCAAATAATGTGTTTGCTTTATTGACTTACATTCTTTTTAGCATGTGTGTGTTTAGTAACAATTAGCATGTTCACTTGTCCTGGAAAACGACAGGTAAACTAAGGCAGGGCGCGGTGTTTGTTTTGGGTCCCAACCCGAACCATAAATATTCATTCATTCGTTGTTTCCACTTAGAGCGCTTTCACATCGGCGCTGTTTGGTCCGTTTTAATCCAACCCTGGAGCGTTTCCCCCGATAGTACAGTTCATTTTGGGACAGGAATGTCAGCAGAGAGAACATCAGTCAGTGTGTGTGTGTGTATGTGTTCCTCTGTTGACCGTGGTCCTCATTTCCATAATTAAGTACAACTAGAGGTCCAATTTACATTTCTGTAACATTGCACAAAATACAATAATACACTATGAAGTTAACGGATGATCAAATGCGTACATCCAAAGGGCAACAACTCGCTGTCTCGACAGCCGCTCAAACTCTTCACTTTCTTCTAACATACGCAATTGATAGGAACACCAAAGCAGACACAAAGGCTACCCCAAGAACCTCATATTTCTCCTGTTTGGCCTCTGCTGCCCTTGTTATGTGTTGCCACTTCTATGAAGTTTCATTTGAATCTCTTAGTCCCGTAATAACGTTTCCCAGTATCCCCTGTTGTTCTACAAGCAGTCCTGTTCTAATTCAGTTATTTTTATTTCCTCTTTTCTATTTTTGTTTGCTTTTAGCACATTTACAAGCCAAGACCAGATGTTTTATGTCGGAGAGAAACGGGCAGTAAAAATCTAAGAGAGAGAGATTTAAATAGAAAAGAGGTTGTGTAAGTTAGAAATAAATCAGTGACTGAGGACAAACTGTGTGTCACCTCAGCAGGCATAATTGCACCAAAGTGATTAGTAATCAGCCTAAAACAGACCGCTACTCCTCCATGTTGTTCTCTAACATTCCAGCCCAGTCCTGGCCTCCTGCCCTGCCGCCGGGCTCCATGGCCGGGTTTGGACCGGGTTCGGGCCGGGTTTGGAGCGGAGTTCTGTGGCGTTTGGATCCGCCTTGGGTCCACGGCGGGTTAATGGAGAACCGGCTGATCCGCGGGCCGCTGAATGGCCGCCTTTGTGTGCGTTTATAATCGACTGTTCACAGACCTGATTGCATTACGGACCCCCCTCCTTACTTCTCCCTACTGTTACCGACTAGGACTTGGACAGACTCTACTGGGAGGAAGGGGGATGAGGAAGACAAGGATGGGGGGAGAGAGAGGAGGAGGAGCCTACGGATGGAGGGGAGGAAAGGAGAGGAAGAGAAGGAGGCTGAGGAGCGAGGGCGGGTTAGGAGGTTGGGGTGAGGGAGGGAGGCAAAGGGGGAATGGGGGGCCGTGAATGAGGAGGAGGTAGGAGAAAGGTTGGCGAGGAGGGATGGAAGCGGAGGGGTGGAGGGGTAGAAGGGGAGGGAAGGGGAGGGAGGGAGGTGGTGAGGGTGGAGGGAAGGGGAGGGAGGCAAGCTAGCGGTACCACAGCTTTTAGAGGCTGTTGGTTTTGGCCTAGTTGGAGGAATGCTGGACTCTGTGTGTCAGTGTTGTAACTCCTCTCCTGCGGTCTCATGTTTAGATAAGAGATTTGCAGGAAAAATACCAACACAAACTCAACGTCCGTGGACCTGAGGTTGATGTTCGTGTCTTGTTGTGTTGAGGAATAGACAACTATGAGGAGTAGACAACTGTGCCATATAAAAGAAATGTGTATACCACCCCTTTCACAAACTGCTCTGCCAGGGAGAGGGGGGGGTCTCCCATCTGTCTCCCTCTCTGCCGCTCTCTCCCTCTGTCACTCTCTCTGGTCTTGTTGTCTTTGTCACCCTCCATCTTTGACTCTCTTCTCCCTCCTCCCCCTCTTTGACTCTCTTCTCTCCTCTCTTTGACTCTTCTCTCTCTTCCCTCTTTGACTCTTTCTCTTTCCCCTGTTTGACTCTCTCTTTCTCCTTCTCCTCTTTGAATTTCTCTTTCACTTCCTGTTTCTCTGTCCTGCAATCTGACACCATCAGCTGTTAGGCCAATCTAAACACTATAGCTCCCTCCATTATTATCCCTCTCTCTGTCTCCATCTCTCTGCCTCGCTATATCTGTCTTTCACCTGTTTTTCCTCCTCTCCTTGTGTATCTTTCATTAATTCTCATGATGATGATGACCGAAAAGTATTGAATGGTCACCCTTGATTGGTCGAGCGCTGGTCCCATGGGAAATGTTGTGAATGCCACAGCGACCCCCTCCCCAGCCAATCACAATATAGCAAACCACTCTAGATCAGGAAGTATCTGTCACCATAGTGCACAACAGGCCACGGCATTGTTCCCGCACACTGTTATTGTTGAGTGGTCCTTTTGTGTTCACGTCGTGTGTGTATGTGTTTATGGTTTATGTGAAGTGTGTGTGTTTGTGCCGATGCCTGCGTGCGCACACACAACTATTCACAATGGAGGTTTTGAACTTTATATGTTGGATTTTTTTTTTTTACCTCCTTTGATGTGGTGGAGCTGACAAACAGTAGACTTTGGATGTGTATGTATCGGTGTTCCTTGGCTGTATGCACTGTCATCGTTTTTATTGCCGTGAGAGTGTGTAAAACGTGTCTATTAACTGCCGCTTGCTCAAACCATAAAATGTTGTGGTGCTGAATAAGCTCTGAACACCGTGGTTGAGTGTCAGCCAATCGGTTTGGGGTCTGGAGTGATGTCATCACTCGGAATTCTCTGCTAGCCTATTGGAGAGCATCGCTGAATCATTACTTGTGCGGAATTCCAACCATGCATTGTGTTGCCTGTGTCCTTTTGTGTGTGTGTGTGATGTCACTGACTCGAATGTGGTTTTGTGTTGTTGTTGTGTTGTGTTCCAGCCGTTCTTCCGTCTGCAGAACCTCAGGAAGCTCGGCCTCAGTGACAATGTCATCCAGAAGCTTCCTCCAGAGGTGGCCAACTTCATGCAGCTGGTGGAGCTGGACATCTCCAGAAACGGTATGCACGCATGCACACACACACACACACACACACACACACACACACACACACACACACACACACACACACACACACACACACACACACACACACACACGCACACACAGTGACTGATGTTCTCTCTGCAGACATTCCTGAGATCCCAGAGAGCATCAAGTTCTGCAAGGCCTTGGAGATCGCCGACTTCAGCGGGAACCCCCTGTCCAGGTATGAGTCTCTCCATCACACACTCTCTCTCTCTCTGCTACCCTTGTCCAAGTAGTAGTCTCTCTTTCACTCAATCACTCAGAAACTTTCTCTCTCACTCCAATTATTTTCGATGAAAGAACAGCACAATTTCCAGGCTTCCCATACACATCATCAAGATGCATAAAGTTTTGTTTTGCTTTTCATCCCAACGTGACATTAGCATATATTAACACACTCATACACCATTACAATTAATCCATTGATTGGATTCGTTTTGGCCTCGTCGGTGGCGTCGGCCAGCATGTTATCTACAGTTGCGTGGCCCTGGGCCAGAGGCTCTGTTTTATAAATCTGCCCCGCTCCTGGACCCAGTGTCATGAGGACCTAGGAGAGGCCTCCCTCTGTCTGAGACCCATGCATCCACCCATACATCACCACCGCGCATGCTGTCAGCGCTGGTGGTGAATACTCAAACAGATGGAGCAAAAAAAGTCCTTTCTAGGGCAGGTGAGTGTAGTGGTTAGGGTGTGTCCCAGGCGAAAGGTTCTGGGTTCGATTCCCCCAGTGTCTGCAGCCTTCTGAGCATCATCCTAGAGCAAGATGCCCCATGACACCTACCTGCTACTAATGTTAACTGAAAACACTAAATCACTCAACTTTTCCGCTCATAATTCCCATCATTTCCGTTTTCTTCTTTCTCAGATTACCTGATGGATTCACACAGCTCCAAGCACTGGCGCACCTGGCACTCAACGACGTGTCGTTACAGACACTGCCTGACGACGTCGGAAAGTACGTAGCCACGCATCCTAGAGACCTGAACCTGTACAGATCAGTCCTGAGCATTCACATGGGCTTCACTTACCCAGCGGCCATCTTGGTTCCAAACGCCAGCTTAGCCCTACCCAACTAGGGGTTTAGAATCAAGATGGCCGCCGGGTGAATATCACTCACAGCAGTTGAATCAGACCTTGTGAGTCTGTTCTGAATAATCTGGAACCTTATCTCATCAGATGGATCCAGTCCAACATCCTCCCTCACATCTCTATAATAACTCGGAACAACAAAGCAGAACAGCATGTTGTATGAATATCATAAGTGTTGTATTACCGTCTGATTGTGGTCCAATCTGCTGCCCAGCAGTAACAGAACAGAACAGTATGTCATAATCTGTAGTATAAGTAGACATTTGAATGGGTTAGATTTCCCTGCCCAGTGGAGCTGTGGAGCTCAGAGTCTCCATGTTCTGACAGATGGATCAGACCCGTCCATGTGCCAGATCAGCCCCTCCCAGCACACCTACCATCTGACTGCTAACCATCTCTACCGCCCACCCCTCTCCCCCACTGTCTTTCTTACCTCCACCCTCCCCTCTATATTCCCCTTCTGTCTCTTTCTTTCTGCCTTTCTCTCTCAACCCCCTTCTCTCTGTCCCCCTTTCTCTTTGTCTCTGTCTCCCATCCTCTCTCTCTTTTCCTGTGTCTCTCTCTCTACAGCCTGGCCAACCTGGTGACGTTGGAGCTCAGGGAGAACCTACTGAAGTCTCTTCCCACGTAAGTGTCCTGATCGTCGGGTAAACACAGGCCGTGCTCTGCCTCTTATTGTATGGAGGCAGAGATGAGACCGTAATTCTCACCATCACCGATGTTTCTGCAGACTAAACACTCTTGTGATCTAGAGGATGTGTCTCACATTACTGTGTACTTGGTTCCCCTGCAGGAGGGTGTCACGTCTGCAAATATAATGATATATAATATCTGGACGAGTTTTTAGAGGAACCAAACACTAAAATATTGGATGAGCGTAGCGCTTGCCAAAAAACCTCTGGGCTTTACAATGGATGCTTTATGATTGTCAAAAATCGATGAAGCCAGCAGAAACAACCTGTGTTTTGAGCGAAGAAGTGTTTTGGCAGCATTAATTCAGCACACATGACTCACTTCCTTTTCCTGTCCAGGTCTCTGTCCTTCCTGGTGAAACTGGAACAACTGGATCTGGGATCCAACAACCTGGAAGAACTTGTAAGACAAACATACATGCACGCTCGGAGACACACACACACACACACACACACACACACTCACACTCACACACAGACTAGCTCTAGCTATATATAAACATGGAGAGGTCTAGATCTACCGTACTCAGGTAGAGTACATACACACTGTAGTCAGCAATATGTATTCTGTACTCAGGGGAGGCAGATATTGTACTCTCAGGTGCATGCACGCATACATAAATACTGTACATACATACATATACATACATACATACTTGCATACATAGGCAAGCACTCTGGAATATATATTCTGTACTCTGGGGTGGGGTTGGATGTATTTTGGCAGGTGTGTACAGTACATAGCCAATATAGAGACACAGATGTTTGAGTAGGACACAGTAAACCGACCATGGACAGAACTAACTGTTGACTAACTGTTGACATTAACAAGGTTGAAGCCCTGTCTGTCTGTTTGTCTTTCTATCCGTTTTCCCCTCTCTCTTTTTCTCTCTCGCTCTCGCTCTCTCTCTCGCTCAACCTGCATGTCTTTCTCCATACAAGCCTGCCCATCCCTTTGTCCATCCCTCTTAGACTGTCTGTCTGTCCTTCTGCCCCGCCCATCTGTCTGCCAGCTGCACACTGGCTACTAATTAAGTCTGACATCATGCCGTTTGGATTCTCCTGTTCCTAAATATGTTTTAATAACAGTTTTAAAGAATTGTGTTTGTACAGAACAAGGTTTTGTAGAGCAAGCAATCTATTCTGACCTTCTGAGGACTGAAAGCTAAAGGAGCTACGACTTGTAACCTTAGATCTGTAGTAGCATATAGTTTGTATGAGTGGATCTTAAAACCCATTGTGATCTTACACAAATACTATCAATGACCCAAAATTCATTTACAGAGAACTTTTATAGTGCAGAACTACAAGGGGAAAACACACAAGCAATAAAATAACTACTGTAGAAGGAAGTTAAACTAAAAGTGTGTTGTAAGATTTTGTTCAGAATGATCCTCCTTGTTTCGTCATCTGATTATATTGTTTACATGTACTTGCGTTAACCTCCAGCCCGACACCCTGGGAGCACTGCCCAACCTGAGGGAGCTGTGGTTGGATCGGAACCAGCTATCCTCCCTGCCCCCGGTGAGTCCTCCCTGGTCCACTCGGTTAATCATCTTTGGTCCAGTACCATGGACTGGTTAACCAGGAACAGGTCCCTCCCTGCTTCCTTAATGCAGGAATGCTATTTTGTGTGTCCGTGTGCGTGTGTGTGTGTGTGTGTGTGTGTGTAGGAGCTGGGTGACCTGCGGAGGCTGGTGTGTCTGGATGTGTCTGAGAATCGTCTGGAGGAGCTCCCCACTGAGCTGAGTGGTCTGCTGGCCCTCACGGACCTGCTGCTCACACACAACCTGCTGGACGCCGTGCCCGACTCCATCGGTAACCACGACGACCATCCTAAGTTAATTTATACATAATCGGCAGTAACGTTGATGTTGCGGTGTCTTGATTAGGACATCACGAGTGTAAATAAAGGACTCAAACACGATGTCCTGGCAATCTGTCGTGCTCGCTGCCATTTAATTTACAATAAAGTCCTTTTATGAAACCCACCTCTAAAGGCTGGACGGCATCAGAAATACTGTCTTGGATGCCCCATGTCAGGCACCTTGGAGCCCAGTCACATCAGGTTGGAGAACGATATTCTACTGGAGTAACACCTGACCAGTACCTGACTGCTGGGAACGCCTTGTGTGAATCAGGTGTATTTCCAGGAACTGTCATGACGCCCCAGTATGTCTGCAGGTGGACGCTAGCGCCGAAGAACAGCACTGCCCTCTAGTGGCGATGACGAACCAGTGAGCTAGGCTGTAAACAGCAACATAACCCGGAACTCAACTAATTATTTCATACTGATGGAGCCCCTCGTGAACGTTTATACCATTAAGGAGTACAGGCTTTGCATTGTGCTGTGTTTTATAGCTGTCTTCCAAGGGTTTCTTTCATGGGCTCGCTTTTCAAAGACTCCCTTCAAAATGTTGTTCAGAGCATTTCTTGATTTCAGAATGTGGCACATTCCCAACTAAACTAGGATATTGTGTGAGGGGACAAAGCATTCAGGATTTGAGTGCTGAATGCAGGAGTAAGCATTGTAAGTCCAACAACAGTGTAACTATTGGTTGTATTAATATCAATACATATCAGATAATATTAATAGGCCTGCGGACTTAGTGGCACAATCACACCGTGTGAATATAAAGGTGAATATAATTCTTTGTTGAATCGAAGCTGTGGATTGACTGTGAAAGTTGGCATGTTAACATCAAATAAATACGTAAATAACTAAAAAGTAATCATGTAAATCTTGCAGGCTGTCTGCGGCAGCTGTCCATCCTGAAAGTGGACCAGAACCGGCTGACGGAGCTCACAGACTCCATCGGAGAATGCGAGAACCTGACTGAACTGGTGCTGACGGAGAACCTTCTGCAGGTATGGGGGTGGGGGGGGGGATGCTAACTGTTGTGCAACACTCACCACACTATGCCAATGCTCGCCCGACGCTAGCTCCAATGCTCAGTGGTGGCTCCTCACTCCCTGTTTGTCCCACTCTCGGCGCTAGTCCTGAGCTCAGCGCTATCCCTAGTAAAGCAATGCAAGCCTGTTAGCATTCGGATCGCTCGCTGCAAATGCTACACAATGCTAGCCTGCAGCTCACCACCTAGACCAGGGGTGGGCAATTATTTTGGCTCAAGGGCCACTTTTGTCAGACGGGCCAGGCCATTAGTAGACGAGGATCACAGCGTGTAGCACCCCCCCCCCCCTCGGGAAACGCGCGACGGGCACCAAGTCAGTATTTCCCGACGGGGGGGGTGGGGGGGGTGCTAGACGCTGTGATCCTCATCTACTGATAGCCCGGCTCGCGCGTCTAGCTCCCATCGCACGTCTACTCCCCCCCCGGGAGTCGCTGACTCGGTACCGGTCGCGCGTCTCACGGTAGCGGTATTGCTCCGAATTAACGGTCTGCATATTAGTGTCCTCTGATCTAGTGGACCCAATCAAGAAATCAATTGCAGGATGAAAAAAAACAGCGAAATGAATACTACAAATGTAAATGTATTATAGGACTGTTGTTAATGTAAATGCCCGACAGGCCGGATTAAACAACGCAACGGGCCGTATGTGGCCCGCGGGCCGTAGTTTGCCCAGGTCTGTCCTAGACCATTGACGAGCACTGAACCCAACACTTGCCGCTAGCCAATCACAGAGCACTAGTCAATCACTAACCACTTAGCCCTCTTCTGACCACTCAGCCGTCGCGCACAAAACCATTAGCGTTAGTCCACCGCTATCCCAGTGTTAACCAAGGGGGAGTTGATGTGTGGGCCATTAGCCAGAGCGGCCATTAAGAACAATTAAAGCCCATTTGAAAATGGTTTAGCCCTGACAAACAAAGCCCATTGTTGTTTTTTACTCCTTTATTGACGATCTCTTCGCTCTCTCTTCCATGTGCTTTTAATGTCACACTTTTCCATTTTCCTCTCTACTTCCCTCCCTCTCTTTCATATAAATACAAAAGCTCTTTAGTGGCACGCAAAGTAAACATTTCCATTTCCAGAGCAGTTAAAAAAATTCAAAGGAAAGATTAGAATGCCGGCCTCGTAAGATATAAAGCTAATTGTTTCTCTCCCTCCATTCCTCCTCCACCTCTCTTGGTCTTCTCTCACTCGCCTCTTTCCATCTCTCTCTTCCACTTGAATACCAACCAGTAGGCTTTATTAACCATGTATATATTTTAATGGCACAACTACTCTCATCAATACATGATGGTACGGTTATCGATTCATTTAGACGGAGACACAATTAAGAACAACAAGTGGGTCGTCTTTCCATTGAGAGCTATCACACCGGCACCGTGCTACAGGCGCCTTAAAACCACAGTGTAGCGGCATCCATTACCTCCCATTACCTACCCTACACAGAGCAAGACCTAAAATGGAATCTTCCGATGTATTCATGTATTCCGGGCCTGGATCCAGAAGTCACTGATTTCTCCATACAGCGACGGCCCTATTTTGAAATTTGTTAAATGGTGGTGCTGAGCACGGCATCGACTCTAGTGAAATGGAGCGTGGCATTGACACTTTTCACGCATGTCGCTGCTTATTGATACTGCAGTCTTGAATAATGTAGCCCCTTGGCCTGTTTAATACAGGGTTTTGTTACCCATCCCCAAGTACGATATAACATGTATACACACACGTGTTGCTAAAGCATTTTGCAACGTCGCTCTCTCCGCTCTCTGCAGGCACTGCCTCGGTCGCTCGGCAAGCTGAAGAAACTGACCAACCTGAACGTGGACCGGAACCGCCTGGCCAGCGTCCCCAGTGAGCTGGGCAACTGTCCCAGCCTCAACGTGCTTGCCCTCAGGGACAACCGGCTCAGCAAGCTGCCCGCTGAGCTGGCCGACGCCACTGAGCTCCATGTGCTGGACGTGGCCGGGAACAGGTGAGCACCGGTTAGACCAGGCTGCCCTGACCCCCCTGCCCATGCCCCACCCCCGCAGGAGTATTGCAGGGAGCTAGATTTTGGGTCGTCAAGTAAAAGTTGCTAAATTAAATTTAACCCAACCCCCATGGACACTATTGTGTGACATTAACACACATCTTTTCTTTAAATTGCACCTTTTGATTGCTTTTTAGATTTTATTTAATACATTTTAAATGTTTTCTATATTATTACTTTTTGTTTAATGTTCAATGTTATGCACCAATTTCACAAAAGCACATTCATTGTTTGTAAAAACTAAGGCAATAAAGCTGATTCTGATCATTAAATGTAACTTTCAGTCAAACCAGTCTGAACACTGTGAATCTGAATTTATACAAGTCTGTATGAAAGCAGTCTGAACACAGTTAATCTAAATCGAAACTGGAGTCTGAATTAAAATGTTCACATGGGAATCGCATTTCACGTATGCAATCAAAAATTATTATAGTAAACAATCTGCATGAAGTAACTGCAAAATGAAGAGTGAGCCCTTGTGGTGTGGTGGTCATCTCCAGGCTACAGAACCTGCCCTTCGCACTGACCAACCTGAACCTGAAGGCCATGTGGCTGGCAGAGAACCAGTCCCAGCCCATGCTCAAGTTCCAGACGGAGGACGACGAGCAGACGGGGGAGAAGGTCCTCACCTGCTACCTGCTGCCCCAGCAGCCCTCCCCCAGCCTGGGTGAGTCCCTGCTCAGACCACCATCACTAAAACCCAACCAATGCACTGCACCAAACTCTCCCCATGTCCATCTGAGGATCAAAAAAATATTTTAGGTTTTTAAGTCCTCTGGCCCATCACTTTAAAGGGGCCCCATTATACCACCAGGCGGTAAAATCAAAATTGTCATGTGGCTAAAATTGTCATTGTGTCGAAGTGGGAGTGTCCACGTAGATACATGCTGACTAGATCAGACTACCAGCCTACCCAGTGGACTGTACAATCTGGTAAACAGATCTAGTCAGCATACATCTAGGTGGACACTCCAACTTGTCAGAATGACAACCTTAGTCACATGACAATTTAGAAACTGATTGTAATGGTTAATCACAATCACACCTGGTGGTACAATATAAAGGACACGTGATGTGAGACGTCTATCAAGAAGAGACATTCTCTCCTTCTACCCCTCTAAATCTCACCCCACGTTCTCCTGGGTTCTCCAGAGAACCTACTCCAGAACAGCGTGGAGGACACGTGGACGGACAGCAACCTGAACCGGGTGTCAGTCATCCAGTTCCAGGAGGAGACCAAGGGGGAGGAGGAGGACGACGAGGCCGCCGCTGAGAGAAGGGTGAGGAAGAGCAGGACCTCTGCATTTGAACGGCCCCATGGCTGCCAAGAGGCCTGATCTGGACACGCTATTGTGATTTATTATCGTGATTATTTCGGTTTCCATTTTAAGGGAAAACCCATACAAACCAGTAATACATTGCACACACACAATTAAATAAAAATAAATAAATGACGACAATAAAAATATAATATAGATTATTATATATTTACATATTTAGATTGACACTACATTTACAGTTCTTCTACATTCACCATTCTTATTTACATTACAAGTCTATTTACATTACAATGACATTTAGTTCTTATTTGCATTGCATTTACAGTTCTTCTACATTTACAGTTCTTATTTACATAACATTTACAGTTCTTTAATGTTTGAACCACTGAATGGAATCCCGTTTGGGTTATGGTATGTGTTTGTACTGCAGGCTGACTGACGTGTGTGTGTGTGTGTGTGTGTGTGTGTGTGTGTGTGTGTGTGTGTGTGTGTGTGTGTGTGTGTGTGTGTGTGTGTGTGTGTGTGTGTGTGTGTGTGTGTGTGTGTGTGTGTGTGTGTGTGTGTGTGTGTGTGTTCTCCCCCCAGGGTCTCCAGCGCCGGGCCACCCCCCACCCCAGCGAGCTGAAGGTGATGAAGAAGGTGATCGAGGAGCGGAGGAATGAGGCCTACACCTCCAAGCCTGACGGAGAGCCAGACTCCCCTGATCACCAGGTAGAACAGCCTCGGAATGCAAACGAAGTATGATTTGAAATAACCAATCAGAAGGTGGAACAGCTTCCTAGAATGCGATACAATCAGAAAGTACAATTTCACATCCAGTGACAATGATGACACGCAATCAAAATGAAAAATGTATCCAGAAATGGTATGCCATCTGGGTACTTTTAGCATATTTAGCATTTAGTATCTTTTGCATATGATATGTTATTCTTACCACCTATTTAGTATGCTAGTTTTGAACACCGTTGCTTGGTTACAGGAGAAGCGGCTAAGCGATCTGTCCAATCAGAGCCAGGACTCCCAGGCTTCCAACAGCACCGTTTCAGCCAACTCCCATGAGGAGAAGCGGGGCTTAACCACCCAGGGGGAGGAGCTAGCTGATGGCCACGCCTACCAGGAAGAGCTGGACGAGATGGAGGTGGAGTACATCGAGGTGAGCCCCGGATGGTGAAATGAATGAATGAATGAAATGGAATAAAAACATGTCCTACAATTGTTAGTTTCCTGGCTTTTAAGATATGATAAGCTCTACTTTATTCATCCCAGATGGGAAATTCAGACAGTAATGCACATGACAATTAAAAAAAAGTTAATTTGGATGGTGCCAAATATGGCTGCTCTAGAGCCATAGACAGAGTTGACCCCTGCCTAGCCACTACACTCTCCTGTTTATGCGTTCTTCCTCAATGCTCACCACTCTCTCCCCAACAGCCCACCGTCCACTTTGCAGAGGAGCCGATCACCTGCGGTGGTGGCGAGCACGATGACGAGGACGATGAGGAGGAGGAGGAGGGCGACCGCAGCGACGAGGATGGCGAGCGGCGGCCGGCGGCAGCCGAGAAGCAGCGGCTGATCCGCAAGGACACGCCGCACTACAAGAAACACTTCAAGATCACCAAGCTGCCCAAGCCGGAGGCGGTGGCCGCGCTGCTGCAGGGCTTCACCCCCGAGAGCCTCCTCTCGCCCCCCCGGCCCAGGGAGGACAACCACCACCCCACCCAAGCGGAGGAGGAGAAGAAGGCGGAGGTGGAGCCGGAGGAGGAGGAAGACTGTAAGACTCCAGAGAAGTACCACAGACCAGCGGCCGCTGAGCTGGAGGACAGCCGACTGCAGGTCAACGCCAGCCAAGTCAAGGTACACACACGCACACGTGCAGCAGAAATCATCTGCAGTTCAATTTGAGTGTTGCTGTGGTTGCTTTGCTTCAATCTTTACACTTTTTTGCAACAGATAATACGTGCGCTACCCTCTGAAGTTTAGTTAGCAACTTTTTTTGATTGATTTGCTTTATTATTTATGAAAAATTAGAAATTTGGGTTTACCTCACTGTTAAAACGGTGAAACGTCTTTGCTATGCTACCATTACCAACGCCTTGCCCGTTGCCTCTATGCAAACTCACCATGCATAGAAGCCCTGCGCACCTCCACCGCCATCTTGCTACCTGCATTCATATTGTTTCGATTGCTACATCCTGAATCTTGCCAGCGCATGCAGGGTTGTGCCAACGAACCATGCAGCCTTGTTGAGACACGACTTGCTTTTAATTTGCTTATCATACAAACTGTGGCATGTGACATCATCCTGGCACTAGTTTAAACCAATCGGAAGACAGCGGTGGCGATACCCTGTTTCACCAGAGGGGCCGCTGTTCGTCCAGTTTGATTTTTAGACTTGGGTTCCCCTTTATTTTGTTCATATATTGATAAGATGTACTCTAATAATATATATATTTTGATGTAAATTTCCCAAAGAGGAGTGAGATTAGCAGGCCTATGCAGCTTTGATGAAACCATTACAGAACTGGGTCAGCTGACCAGACAAGACATTCAATAGCCAAAAGCCCTTTCCATGCCAAACAGTTGATATGATATTTTGTGACATGCACAAATGTGTTTTTGTGTGTACTGAGAGTAGAATCTTGAAATGATTCTGCAAATGAACGTCCTGATTAATTAACAATAACCAGCCAATCGAAATTCCCCCAATGCTAACTAGGAGAATGCTTATCTGACCATTGTAATCTGTGCTGCTCCGTTCCCTGGTCCTTCATAATGATATGCCAGTGCTAATGTACATGATGTGCTCATGATAATATTATATCGTAATATACATTCATTTAATGATAATTTACTTGTCTGGAGCCAAACAATACTTGCCTTCAAATGGTAGAGCCAAACTGAAACTTTTGGTGTCCCAATACCTGCCTTTTCAGACACTTAAATTATGTAGGAACGGGAACGTATTTAATTTGTTTGCCTAATGTTTTACCGATCAAATGAACCCTGTTGTGATTGATTGTTTGCCTGTGTGACATCACTCGGCCCACCCAGAGCTCTTTACTGGCAGAGTGGAACGTTGAGATCCGGAGAACACCGTTAGAACCACGTGGGATGAAGTGTGTGCGCTTATTGATGGGTGGGGGGGGGGGGATAACATTTTAAATATTTTGTTAAGAATATCATAGATCTTTGGTTGTGCAGGAGCCATATTAGTTATATGAGCTCTGTAGTATTAGCACATGTCTATATTGGCTAATGTTAGCTCATGTGTTAGAAGTTATTATCTCATACTACCTCATATTGGATTACATCGGCTAATGCTAGCTAATTTGGACTAATGATAGCTGATGTTAGCTAAGGTTAGCCAATACTATCTCATGGGACTCCAAACACAGTTGAGTCTACTTGGAAGTAAACCAATAGTCACTCCCAACGATGAGGAATACTTACCGATCCAACCCCTATCTTTCCACCAAAACGATCCTCTGTCACTATCTAAATACACGCCGTACATTACAGACCGCAGCTAGCCTCAGACCACCCCCTCCTCCCAGCAGAGAGCCGTCCGTGCAGACAGGGGGCCAGGTGTGTAGCCTGGTGCTGGGGTTGGTTGGTTGGGTTGTTGGGGTCTACCTCTGCTTCCGCTGGTTTCCCTCTGTTCTCGGCTCCTGGGGGCTCCACTTCACGCTCTGCCTTTAAACGCTTCTGGTGGTGGCAGGTGTGTGTGTGTGTGTGTGTGTGTGTGTGTGTGTGTGTGTGTGTGTGTGTGTGTGTGTGTGTGTGTGTGTGTGTGTGTGTGTGTGTGTGTGTGTGTGTGTGTGTGTGTGTGTGTGTGTGTGTGTGTGTGTGTGTGTGTGGTTGGAGGGTATTTGTGTGTGTAAGCGATGGTTTAAGGGTGTGTGTGTGTGTGTAAGCGATGGTTTAAGGTGTGTGTGTGTGTGTGTGTAAGCGATGGTTTAAGGGTGTGTGTGTGTAAGCGATGGTTTAAGGGTGTGTGTGTGTAAGCGATGGTTTAAGGGTGTGTGTGTGTAAGCGATGGTTTAAGGGTGTGTGTGTGTAAGCGATGGTTTAAGGGTGTGAGTGTGTGTGTGTGTGATGGTTTGAGGGTATCTGTGTGTGTTGAGGTGTGTGTGTGTATTGAGATATCCGTGGGCCTGACTAATCCGCATGCTTGTCGCTGGTTCCTAACAGGGGGTCTCCTTTGATCAAGTCAATAATCTGCTGATTGAACCTGCTCGAATTGAGGAGGAAGAGGTCTGTACTCTCTCTCTATTTCCACATCCACTCTCTCCCTACCTCGCTCGCCCTCTGTCTCTCACGCACCCACTCCCTCACTCTCCCAACCCGCTCTTCGAGGGAGTGGGCGGGGCCAAGCCAGGGGACACTTCCACCTCATTAACCCCAACAAGCCAATCACAAGCCAGCTGCTTGCCACAACTCATTTAACACGCGCTGAGTGAAAACCAGGAAGTGTTGCTATGTCTTTTATTTATTTATTTGGGTGTTATATTTTGCCATGACAGTTTTTCATATAATGAAGCAATACTGGTTATAGACTGAATGTTTCATGGCGGATATATTACTGCAATATGTAAACAGTTAGCGGTGAACGAGCTTTCAGGTTTCAACCACATGGGAACTGCTCCCCCCCACCAGTCTCTCCCTCTATCCTAATCTCTCTTTTTGTCTCTCGTTTCCTCTTCATCATTCCTTCCATCCGGCTGTGTGGTCCAGGAGGAAGACTCCTGTTTATTGAATTATCCATTATTTATTGAATTATTAAAAAGGCCCGTCTGAATGGGGAGCAACAGCTGTTAACCGGGGAATGAAACTGAACTGTTTCTCTCAACAGTCATCTCTTAATGAAATCCATCGTTTTAATCTGAAGTACTGCCTGCTGTTGTGTTCACAGGCTTCTGTACCCATGCTGTTGCTGCCACCTAGTGGTGAATGAACCGGTGGTCACTCATCTACTCCCATTATACCTGCTATCTGCAAGGTTTATGATTGTGGTGGATGCTATTGTCGTTGTACAGCTTTGGTTATATTGGGCTACATTAACTTTGTCAGTCGCTTTGGATAAAAGCTAAATGTAAATATTGACTCGAGCTGGCTTGCACTTGCTTTTGCATAGAGAGAGATAAACTAACAGACATTAAGTGCCTTGATTCAATGGTCAATCTCCTATCTGTAATATGTGTTGAGATTCACTGTCGCCGTGCCTGTGGTTGTGGCCGTGCTGCATAACGTGGCCGTTGGTAAATGGTGAAATCATAAATAATTTATCCTGGGCAATTATGCAACGGCAAGTGTTGCGATTATGAAATATTAATGGGAACAGGAAGCATTTGTGTGTTCTTTATGCATTATGACCGGTTAACGACGCATTAATAGGCTGACCGATCAATAGTCACGTTGGTAATGATAGGCATGTTCAGGGGTATAACCCAGGACCACCACAATATCTCTCTCTCTCTCTCTCTCTCTCTCTCTCTCTCTCTCTCTCTCTCTCTCTCTCTCTCTCTCTCTCTGCCTTTCTCTTACTCTCTCTCTCTCTCTCTCTCTGCCTTTCTCTTACTCTGTCTCTATCACATACTGTCTCTTTCTCTGTTGCTCTCTCTCACCACTCTTTCTCTCTGTCATTTCTCATCCACCCATCCTCCATCTTCTTGTCTCTTGTGCTCCATCTTGTCTATTGTGCATGGCTTGTCTCCAGAGTCCGCACACATAACACCCTCCCCCTCCCCAGCCTCTCGGCCACTTGTTTAGGCCGAACGTGTCTGTTCAGATGTAGTCTTGTGGTCGGACTCTGTTTCCCACAATGCATCGGCAGTCAATGTGCATGTGTTTGTTCTGAAACTCTGGTGTCCAGACGAATGGATGTTCACCACTACAGGAAGTCCTCCATCCTGTATGTCTCGGGACTAAGGTCAACTCAGTGAATATTGTTGTTTATTATTGAAGAGTATTTGCTTGCCTCTGGCCCTAAAACACCTTATTGTCCATATTTCTTTCAAAGGTGTATTGACTTAGTTCATCCATTAGTCTGTTGTCACATGAGCTAGTAGGCATGTACACACGGAATACTATTATTTGCGAGTATCCATAATAACGATAATTGAATAGTATTTTATTAAGAATTATTTACTTGTACATGGTGCAGCATTAAATATTTGGGCCATTAAAAGTAAACCAATATTGCATCAATCATCCACTGAGTTGACTTCAGCCCTGATGCATGATAGTAGCATGTGTGTGTGTAGTTCAGTCACTAGTTAGTACACCCCACAACAACTCATGCAGTCCAGTCTCAAAATGCCACACCAAATCAACATCTTGATCAATTGGGAGGAATAGATGATAACAAAAGATATTGGCTTAAATACAGACTGTACTGGCGTACTGAGCGGTTGAGCGGTGCCTCCTGGCGTTGCTAGTATATTTGGAGTCGTCTGTGGTCTTACTGTGGTCTGTGTTAGCGTTAGCGGTAGCGACGCTAATCCCCCTCTCCCTGGCCCCACAGCACACCCTGACCATCCTACGGCAGACTGGCGGTCTGGGCATCAGCATCGCGGGGGGGAAGGGCTCCACGCCCTACAAGGGGGATGATGAGGTAGGTCAGCCAACCTGGTTTGGCGCCCCTCTGCTGGCTAGCCGAGGCGGTGTTGGGGGGGGGGGGGCCCTGGTCCTGCGGAAAATGGTGTAGCCTAGCGGGAGCTAAGGTTGTGGTCAGTTGGCCATCTAGTTCACCTGGTAGGCCAAGGTCACCTGGCCGACCAAGGATTGTTGTTTCACTGACGTAAGCATGTGGTCGGATGTTGAACGGCAGCATGTGGGGGAGAAGCTTTGATTGTCGAGAAGATTTAAGTAATCACGTGGCTGTGTTTTGTGTGTCTCCAGGGGATCTTCATCTCGCGAGTGTCGGAGGAGGGCCCCGCAGCCAGAGCGGGGGTCAAAGTGGGAGATAAACTCCTCGAGGTAAGGTGCTAGGATTACGATAGGCTAATGCAGTGCTAACGCTAGGCTAACAGGGTATTCTCAGCGTCACGCTGTGCTCTAGGTGTGGCTAACCGATTGGGACATTTGTAAACTTTGACCTCTGACCCCTTCTCTCTGGCTCTCGGTGTCTCTCTCTCTCTCCCCCTCTCTCCATGTCCCTCTCCCTCCAGGTGAACGGCGTGGACCTCCACGGCGCCGAACACCACATGGCGGTGGAGGCGCTGCGCAGCTCCGGCGTCGCCGTCTCCATGACGATCCTGCGCGAGCACATGGTGGAGCCGGAGAACGCCATCACCACCACGCCGCTGCGGCCCGAGGACGACTACTTCCCCCGTGAGAGGCGGAACAGCGGGCTGCCCTTCCTGCTGGAGGCGGGCCCCGGGCAGCCCCGCCAGCGGCTCAGCGCCTGCCTGATGCGCAACGACAAGGGCCTGGGCTTCAGCATCGCGGGGGGCAAGGGCTCCACGCCCTACCGCACCGCCGACACGGTAAGACTCCGCGCCACATGTAATATAAGCAGAAATCTGATTCACCCGCTTTGTGCTGGAGCTGTGTCTACATCTCTGTGAGTGACAGTGCTGATAGCCAATGAGAATCGTGTGAGTTTCTTCAAGATGCTGCACGGCGTAACTTTTATGTGTAAGTTGTTCGGGATGAGTCACATGGTGAAGGAAGGGAAGAGGCTGACACTAGTGCTCCATGCTAGGGTATGAGGTTAGGGCTATGTGCTAGTGCTATATGGTAATGTAACATGCTAATGCTACATGCTAGTGCTACATGCTATGCAGTATGTTTGTGTGACATGCTAGTGCTTAGCCAGTAGATGCTACTTGATGCTAGGGCCTTGAGACTGCATGTTGGTGCCTGAGGTGATGGAGAGAAACATGGAGCCAATCTTGATGGTACATTTGGCTAGTTTGGTTAGTTTTTTATGCAAAGCACATGTGTGCACCACTGCACGAATAGAGTTCAAGCATTATTTCAAGAAAAAAGCTAACTTACGAGCTAATGTCACAGAGTTCCAAGTGTAATCACAAGCATGGTCTGATATACACACAGCACTCTGACCACACCACACCCACAAACACACACGTGAAGAGTGACGGCAGCCATCTTTGTTCCAATGTCTATTCTGGCCCTGGCGTTTACGTCCATCGTCACGGAGACGGGAGATATGAATAGCGGGTTGCTGACACCTGATCTGGCTGCGGTAACTGGAGGGGGTGCAATGTATATTTGGGTCAGTGTTAGGGCCGGCCGTGGCGGGGGCAGTACTGTGTTCACCCTCTCTCAGCTCAGAGAACTGAAGCGTCCGGGACCAAGGGAAACGATCGCCTGTTGTTGAGGTCTGTCTCACCGGTCCAGGGGTTCTGGTTCTGTATTGCTGTTGGTGTCGATGGACTTTGGCGGTGTTGTTTGGTTCTGGCTGTCGTCACCTGATCTGGCACCTGTCCAGTCCACACCTCTTGTTGACTCAGAGCTGGGCTGGATGTTGTCGGCTAATCGAGGAGTTGTGTTTAACCAGCATGCAACATGGAGATTAGATCGACTGGATTATACGACTATTAATGATCTATATGTGCGATAAGACCCCACTTAGTTCGTCACCATGTGTGTGGCCGTTTAGGGGATTCTTCTCACACACTGTTTCAGATGGAAGTTTGTGGATACAGAAGTATCCACTCTGAGGGAGCTCTCTGAAGTGCTACCACCAGAGAGAATTGTGGGTAAGGGAGGTCTATATTTGGTTTGGCTGAGCCACGATAGTCTCAGTGAAGCTTCTGTGGAAAACCGGCTAGCTAGTAAGCCTTCTCTTTCATTCAACAGGACACTGGAGCCCTGTGGTGATTGGACTAATGCACTGAGATTTCATTTGATGCTGTAGCATGTCTGAACCAGTACGGAGGTGTTGCATATCACTGGCATCATGTTTTATTTAAACTGTAGTTCTGACTGTAGTCCGTTTTATAATCGGAAGACAAGTGACTACAGCCGCCTGTCCAGTTTGAATGTTGAACAAATGGGTTTTATAGATACCCACGGGTTACTGGTTCAATTTGCACATCGCCCACTCGTTAATGTGTCTTAACTGTCCCCCAACTGGTCCAGATGAGCTGGTTATGAATGTGAACAGTGTGTGAATGTGGTTGCATTGTTGAGTGTGTGAAGTGTCCTGGATGGCTGCCCGCTATATAATCAGTTATTGGGTCTTCACAACGTCTGGGAACGTCTGTTAATGTCACGCTGGATCAACTTGGCAGGTCCCCACAAAGCTATTGCATGCGGCGTGTGATCTGCATTTGGCTGTGTTGAGTGCGCCGCTATATTAATCCTATTTTCCGCGCCATCATTGAAGTATGTATCTGTCGTCTTCCAGGGGATCTACATATCGCGTATCGCCGAGGGAGGGGCGGCCCACAGAGACAGCACGCTACGTGTCGGAGACAGAGTTTTATCCGTGAGTACCAACACACACACACACACCTCTGTGTGTGTCTTTGGCTGTCCTTTAATGTTCATACCGTCTATCACGTAATGACAGCCATACTCAGCCATACATACTGTTATTCTGGTCCTCACATCTCATAGCTGGGCTCATAGCTCTACTCTAGTGGGCTCATAGGCCTACACTATTGGCAGGTCTCTGCTTGTGTTTCGTGTCGTAAATGATGTTATCAGTCTGTGTTTACACTCATTCACAGCATCCTGTAGAACAGTAGAGTAAAGTAGTCACTCATGCTGTTATCTAGCCTTGTGTCTCTCTGGAACACGTCATGCAACACCGTCCCACTATCATCACCAAGTCAAGCCAATCATGTAGCATGTGCATGAACACCTGCAGCAGAGGCTCTCGCGCTATAGCCTCCATCTGCTCACCAGCTTCTGCACGGCTCCCTATCTTCCCAACTGTCTGCCTACCTCACTCTTCTGTTGCTTGCTGTCTGCTATCATCACCTGCATGTGACTTCACCTGCATGTCTGTCCTTTAAAAAGACTTTTGGTGACTGATAATGGTGTAACTTAAATAGAAACACCATAAAGTTTGACGTTTAAACTTTAATCCCATTCCCTTATTTACTCAGACTGAACATACCCAATTTCTGAAGTCATACAGAGAGTTATTGTAGACGTATTGAATGCATATCTAATGTTGAACAGATATGATATTCCTCCCCTTCTCTGCTTTCTCTCGGGTTTGACCCTAACTTATCTGCTGTACTGTTCTTCTTCAGCTCTTCCTGTCTGTCTGTCTCTCTCTCTCTCTGTCTCTCGCTCTCCCTGTCTGTCTGCCTCTGTCTTTGTCTGTCTGTGTCTGTCTGTCTCTGTCTATCTGTCTCTGTCTATCTGTCTCTGTGCACGTCCACAAATGCAAGCCACAAGTTTGTGTCTTTCTGCCCTTGGCCTGCTCGGTGGTGGGTGTGGCCTGCACGGTGGTGGGCGTGGTTGGGGAGATGTGTGGGGTGGAGCCTTGTGACTTGCTGTTATGGTAACTGCATGTGTTGCCATGGCAGCAGCGGCCGCCTCAGCCTATCAGTAAGAGCTGTTACTGTCTGGGCAGCGCCTAGCCTCTTGTCACGTACGAACAGGACCGTTACGCCACTTGCTGCTTCCTGTATTGTATTTTATAGTCAGGGAAACTCCGAAAGACATCTTCCCTTGCCTTTGTGGACTTCAGATCAGACTGTTTAAGCTCTAGCGTGCAACGCTAACAGTGCTAAACTGTATTTTAAGTGTACACAGGCATGGAGGTGTCAACATGTTATCACACTGATTTTTATTTGTAGTTATAGCTAAGCTACAAGCTATCACAGTTGGCCACTAAAGTAAGCTGCTACTATATGCTAGCACAGTAAGCTAGGCTAGTAAAGAAGCCCAGTTAGGGACTTCAGTTACAGCTAGCATGTAACAAGTTACCCCAGTATAGCTAGCACAGTAAGCTAGCAGAGTAATTGAATGCAGCTATGTTGTGATCACATGGGCACCGGTTGTCCTGATCTCCAGCAACTCTCTGCTCCCCCCTGTTGCTTCTCTCTCTGCTGTCTGCTGGGCTTCTTGCTTCAACTAACCTCTACCAACCATGGTGTCCCGGTGGCATCATAACTCACTCACGCAAACACACAGACACAGAACTGGTTAAGGTTTTATCTCCACCTAACTTGCCTGCACATCCTCGACCAACACACAAGCTTGATTGGTCCTGACATAGCACTCCATTGGCTCAAGGACTGTGTGAGCTGACTCCCCCCTGATTGGTTGGTTTTGCTGTCAATCCAGATCAATGGTGTAGACATGACAGAGGCCAGACATGACCAGGCAGTAGCTCTGCTTACTGGCACCTCCCCCACCATCGCCCTCGTGGTGGAGCGGGACCAGACGCCCCCCGGGGGCTCCCCCGGTCTGTCCCGGGGCCGCGCCCACTCCCCGCCTCCCCCAGAACCCTCCGCCTCCCCCGACAACGAGGACCCCACGGAGGACGGTCTGTCGCCGCAGGGCAACCACCTGAACCGGCTGGAGGATGAGTATCCCATAGAGGTAAGACTGTTGGCCAATCAGAGCCTGTGGTTTAATTAAGAAATTATTATTAAAGATGACCAATCAGATCATTCAGTTTGTCAACTGATGCATATGTAGGCTTAAAAAATGTCATCCCCAACATAAACTGGTTAACTAGTCGTAAAAAACAAGGTTCATGTTCTTATTGTATTATACAATATGTACAGTATATCACACACACACACACACACATACACATACACACACACACATATATATATATAGATCATTATGATATATTCTAGGACAGTTGCTTCTGCTTCTCTGTTTCAACGTCTTTTCGTCTGGCTCACTGCTATCCAGCTGCACAGGAGACGGTGCTCGGTACGACTCGTTAGAACTACTGACACCATCAGTGACGTCACTAGTAGGAACGAGTGATGTTGCCGGTGATGTCATCCCCGTGTCGTGTTGGTGTTGGTGGGCGTTCGAGTAGACGTAGGAATCCTTCATGTTTGCTAGGGAACCCCTGCATCAGGAGATACCGTCGAGACACGACCGGAACTGTTTGTATTAGTGGATCTTAGGCCAGGTCGGTAGATCAGTGGATAGATGTGTACGTCATTAGTCCCAGAGGGGAAAGTAAGGTAAAGTTTCCCCTCAGAGATAAATGTCTATCCACTTTTCTATCTTCATCTCGTTATCTAATATCTAGCTCCATCTATATGTATAGAATCCATCTCTCTATCTACAATATCTATCTATATGCATAGAATCCATCTTTATGTATAGGATCTATTTCTAAGTATCTACAGTATCCATCTCCATCTCTATCTAGAGTCTCTCCCACTCCTCTAGCCCTCTCTCCCTCCACATCTGGTCAAACCGTTTCAGATTCCTGTTTTGTTGAACCCACCCTTTGTAAGAGTTGCTCTACTTCCTGTCTCCACAGGAAGTCACTCTGGTGAAGTCGGGTGGCCCCCTGGGTCTGAGCATTGTGGGGGGCAGCGACCACGCCAGCCACCCCTTCGGCATCAACGAGCCCGGCGTCTTCATCTCAAAGGTGAGCATCTGAGGCTGAGAGATTCAACGATGATTTTTTCTGTGACCATGACGCCACCTTCTGGTGAAGGGAGGACATTACATCAACACAACTGCTGACAAACCTGGTGAACAGCAAACACACACAGATGGCTATGTTTATTTACCTTCCACAACTCTAAGCTTCAAACCACTAGGCTATTAACATAATACTCAACAACAACATCTAACTCAACAAGAGCTCTGTTGGCATGTAACATGTTCACTGACATTGGCAAAAATAAGAAAACATTTGATAAATATATACAAATAGCTCTTCCTGTCTCTCTCATTTCTCCTCTCTTCCACCCTCCACCGCTGCCCATCATCTCCATCTCTCCTCTCTTCCTCTTTTTCTCTCTCTCCTATTGCTCCTCTCCTTCCTGTATGTTTATTTAACACCTCTCCCTTGCTGCGTGGCGTCTCCCCGGCAACAGGTGATCCCCGAGGGCCTGGCGTGTCAGAGCGGTCTGCGGGTGGGCGACCGCATCCTGGAGGTGAACAGCATGGACATGCGCCACGCCACGCACCAGGAGGCGGTCCGCGCACTGCTCGCCAACAAGCAGGAGATCCGCATGCTGGTCCGCCGCGACCCCTCCCCGCCCGGCATGGAGGTAGGTTCGGAGGTCAAAGGGTCAAGGGTCGCGCTATACCCCACAGGCGACGATTTGTTTTTGCAAAGGTTCAATGTGGATGTTGAGAATCCTATTTCTTTTGCAACTAGATCAGTCTCCCAGCCTACCCAGTGGACTGTACCAACTGGTACGCTTATTTGTCCATCATTCCTCTGGGTGGACACTCCCACTTATGTCACTTCATACAATGACAATGGTCAATCACTCTCACACCTGGTGGTAAAATAGGGGCCCTTTAATACCAGCATTACTGTGACTACTAGTATTACGACTTCCACTCCTCCTACTACTACTACTACTAGTTTTAATTATTGTTCAGATGTTTAGAAACAGTTTTCAGTTTCTGACATAGTTTTTCTTTGTGTCTGTGTGTGTGTGCCTGTGTGTCTGCGTGTGTCCACAGGAGATAGTGATTCAGAAGCAACCCGGGGAGAAGCTGGGCATCACCATTCGGGGCGGGGCAAAAGGCCACGCGGGGAACCCCCTGGATGCCACCGACGAGGGCATCTTCATCTCCAAGGTGGGTGGGCGGTCTGGGGGTCCCCACACTCTAAGCTCCTCTCGATTATTGAATTGTTCAGTGTTCACTCATTCATCTTTTATTCAGCATGTTATTATTTTAGTTTTAGGTTTAGATACAAGTATGTACACAACAGCATAGTGAGATGGCAAAAAAGAGAAATAATAAATGCATAAAGTGCAAAAGATACAATAAACAATACATAAATAGACATTAGTGCAGAGTAGCTGAACCAGATGAAAGCATCACACCCCGCTGCGCCCCCTGCAGGTGAACTTGAGCGGCGCGGCAGCCCGGGACGGCCGGCTGCAGGTGGGCATGCGTATCCTGGAGGTCAGCAACCACAGCCTGCTGGGCATGACCCACACAGAGGCGGTGCGCGTGCTGCGGGCCGTGGGTGACACCCTGGTCATGCTGGTGTGTGACGGCTTCGACCCGCGCACCGTGGCCAACGTAGAGGTGAGGAGGAGGAGGAGGAGGAGGAAGGGTGGCCTCTAGGGATGTTGGCGTGGATGGTGTCTGGTGTGGGTGGATGTCTCTGAGGCTCTGATTCATGTGTTGGAAAGGATTAGATTTGGGTTATGAGGTTAAGGGTGGTTAAGGATGGGCAGATTTGAGTATGATGTTTTAAATTGTGAGTCGATGTATAGGGTTTGAGATGGTGAAGTTTAGGTATTGGTTTGTTTTCAGGTTTTTGGCTACAGATGGTCAAGTTCAGGTATGAGGTTAGAGATAGGGTCTAGTTATCTGCGATCGTGTCTTAGTCTTATAAAATAGAATAGAATAGAACTTTATTTATCCCGAAGGAAATTCTTGTGCCAGGTTACATCGCGATACAGTACAAACAGAGCTACTATTCTTCATTCTTTGTAATCCTGTACCATCTGTGCCTTTATAAAACCCCAAACGGTGACTCTTATTTTGAAAATCCGCCGTCCTTTCACTAGGCTTCTCCTGGTATCATCGCCAACCCCTTTGTGACGGGCATCGTCCGCAAGAACAGCTTAGAGAGCATCTCGTCTATAGACCGAGACCTCAGCCCAGAGGAGATCGACGTCATGGAGAAGGTGAGATCCTGATGGAGCAGACCTGGTGGAGCAGCTTCTATCTCCATCCCCACCTTTTAACGCTTCTAACTTCAGGTCTGATCATTATTCAGGGTTCTTGAATAAACCAATAACATGTGGTTATTGAACGCATCTTTTCTCCTCCTTCAGGAGTCTGAGATGGCAAGAGAGACTTCCCAGTGGGAGAGAGAAGAAATGGAGAAAGTGGTGAGTGAAATGGAAGAGCGGTTTGGGTATGAACTAGGTTAATGATCACTTGGATCAGTTCAAGTGTACCTGACAGTCAGTACAGTTGGAGACCAATCAAACATAAACAAGTCTGGAGACTAGTCCAACAGGCCGGCGCTCTCTGTCTGTTTATGGGGTGAATGAACCCTTCCCCTCTCCCCTCTGTGTTTTACAAAGCTATTCCAGCTAAATGTCCTACCTCGCACGCCCGTTCTGTTTCTGTCGATGATCTCAAAGAAAACCACCTAATGTCTGTGGGTTCTATTCTGTTTTTCCTGCTCCCCCCCCCCCCCCCCCCCTCCTTCTACCTCTTCTTCTTCCTCTTCCTCGGTGTGTTTTGAATCTGGGTGTGTTTGGAATCGCCATCATCTCATCCCACCTCTACTGCTATTACTCCCAATCCCCTACCCCCCTCTCCTATCAACACTTTGTGTTTGTCCTCCTCCGCCTCCTTTCATCTTCATTTCACCTCTGTCGCTCATCTTTCATTACCATGTGGTTGCTTGGGTCTCCTTCCTGCTCTCCTGTCTCCCCCCCCCTCCCCCTGGTGAAGGAGCGCATGCGTTTGGAGCGTGAGGAGGCAACTCGCCTGTTGGAGGAGGAGACTGAGGTGAGACCATCCTCCTCAATGCATGGGTCCCCCCCTCCCCACCACCAGATGAGACTCTCGCTCTCGGTCTCGCCGGTCCAATAGGTCTCAAAAGTTGTGGAATGAAATACTGTGAGATGTTTTGACCCGGCCAGCCATTAGGGGTGGCAGATTGCTAAGCAGGCCCTTTCTGATCTGATCTGGTTTTGTTCAGAATATGGGTGCTGGACCTCTAAAGCTGGACTACAAGACGCTAGCGGCGCTGCCCACCACCAGTCTACAAAAGGTCAACAGGGTGAGTGTTACGATATTTAAATGAATTTCTTCCTCTTTTCACAAACGCCATCGAAGAAACTAGATGGTGAAGCATTGGATCTTCTTGTGGACCTGTGAGGTGTTTGTTTGACTCTGTCAGGAACTCTTGTGGGGGGTGGGGGGGGGTATATATGTAGGAGGTTATAGGGTTGCCTGAGTTTATGTTGGGGATGGCATTGGTGGTCCAGAATAGATCTCCATAGACCTCCATCTCTCCACGGAATCCACTGAGTTCACCCCCCTGGGAAGCCCTCAGAGACCTGGGGCCAAGCCAGTTGGCCTTGAGGGGGCCAAGAATGTCCTGACCTTCCTGTCCCATCATGTTCATCACTCCCTTAAGCCCTGCGTTCGCCACCGATGCCCTCCGAATCAAACCAAGTCAAGGTCACACCAATGGATATTTGATGGACTAGCAGGATGGGATCGCTGTACTCTGAACAACCACGGGCAAGCGAGACCCTTTGTGGGTCTGTGAACTAAGGATGCCAAAAAAACCATTGGTGATGTTACTATCAACTGTCACCTTTTTTGCGGTTGCCAATGGATTTCACTGCTTTTGGGTTTTGGGCTGTGGAATTTGGATAACCTAGCATGTGGTGGAACAGCCTGTAAACTGTAAAATGTCCTGTTTTTCAATATTTTTTAAAAGTAAAACGCCTCAATATTACACTGCTCCAGCACTCCAAATGACCACACGTTATTTTGTGGATGCCCAATTTGGATCCCAAAGTGCTGTAGAACTACCATCAATGGGATTCCTTTGCATTGACTTGGTAGGTACTATAATAGCCATGCTTGGGAACCTTGTTCCTGTTCTACTACCACACAAGAGCATGGAGCAGCCATGGACCATGCCAGCCCCACTGACCTCTGGCAGATGAAGCGGAGCTGGGGCAGAGGAGGGGGGGGCTAACAGCTGGCTACTGTCAGCCCAGCCAGCCCCCCTCTTAAGGGTCTATTTTAAAACCAGTGCTCTGGCTTGGAATTGGACGGTTTTATGACGGGAAGGGTGGGTTCATGAGACGGATGAGAGTGAGTGTCTTCCCAGGAGAAAGAGAGGAAAACGTGTTTGAGAGTTGGGCGAGGAGGCTGGAGTTAAAGAACTCTGATTGGACGTAGTGTGGACATTATTCTTGCGTCTTCCAGTAAGTCACTTCACCTTTTCTCTGATTTCTTTCCTTTTCTTTCCTTCTGTCTTTCCATTTCTTTGTATTTTTCTTTCCTTCTCTAAAAAATATTCTCCATTCTATAATGTGCTCTGACACTTTTATTATTCAAGACTAGACAACTAAATATCAGATTGTATATATCAGATACTGGACCTAGCACTGTATTTTGTAAATGCTGGATATTTAGTCTTGACTTGGTAGAGTTGGTCCAAAACCTTTTAGGAGCTACAGTGTTCTCTAGATATATACTGGGCCTTTACCAGGAGAGCTTAACATGTGCATGACGTTCAGCTGTTCTTGCGCTTAAATATTGAAGCTGAAATCAGGTTCTTCCACCTGTTTCCCTTTAACTGCACCACAGAGAACCCTTAGGATCCGCAGAGGAAAGGCTTCAGCTGTTGGCCCAATATACCTTTCTCACTTGAAAGAAAATCAAATGTACTTTAGATTTTTCTAGAACATGGCCTAAACTTCTGTTGAGTTTTGCAGCCATTTAAAAAACATTATATAATGTAGATATGTATTTTGGCAATTTTTGGAGCAGGATATATCAATGTCATTAAATAGCCAAAGCCTTCACTGTTGCACAGTCATGCATTCTCGTTGAGATTTGATTGTTCGCTAAGGTTTGTGGCTAACATTTATTAGCTGGCCCACGTAGGCGGAGTTTCCCGCCCAAGTAGAGTTCCCTGCGCGTTTGACAAGTTTTACAATAATGGCTGCCCGCCCAGAACGACCCGACATCAAAAACTGAAAGTGAAATGTGTAGCAGCATAGCACTGCTGTAGTGGTCTATTAAAAATATGACACATCTCAATAGCAGCTTACACATTTTGAGGTTTGTCTAGCAACGTAATCCTGCCCAGGAGACGGGGCTTCCAAGAGAAATCGTTCGGCAGCAGCCCTCCTCTCTATAGAGCCATGGTTTGGTCAATATTTCTACACAATCCAAAAATTACAAAGTACCCTTTTGATATGTGTAAATTACTGGAAACTAGTATTCTTAAAAAAAGAATACTAGCTGAGATTTGGACCTTGATTTCAGTTCATCTACCATAATGAGATTGGATCTTGGATCCTATATTAGGAGTGTACAGTCATTGCATTGGTTCCTAGTTGGTCGGGAAAGACCCATGTTCCCATCAGTACATCGCAGATGTGGACAGTCATCGGTTTGTCATTCACCCCCTCACTCCCCACCGTAAGACCCTACACCCTCTGCCAGCTGTCTCTAGCGGTGCCTGTGTGCCGGTGCCAGAAGGGTATTGGTTCACATTCCAGCCCACTGACCCCCATAGTGCCGACCGCTTATAGCCCCACATGCCGAGAACCGAGTTCCTGTGTCACAATGCTCATGTTCTCAGGCACGCTATTTTGATTGTCACCAGATCTGTCAAAGCCATGTCTGAGAATTCTTCATGCTAAAACACACATCCCTCCACGCCCTCGTGTTAAAGGGGAATCATCACACTCAGATATTTTGTAATAGCAGTGAGTACTGCTTCATACACTGACATCAATGGTCTAAACAGAGATGACGTCTAGAGTGTAGTGGACTGTTCTAGAGTTTAGTCGACTGTTGTGCAAGAGAATGTAGAATGTGCAAGACTGTAGGCTAGTGGACTAGACCAGAGTGTTCGAGACTGTAGTGCATTGTTGTAGAGTTTAGTGGACTATTCCAGAATGTGCTAGCCTGTTGTATAGTGGACTAGACCAGAGTGTTATAGACCATAGTGGACTGTACTGTTCTAGATTTGTGGTGTACTGTAGTCTATTGTACTGTACTCTCCGGGAGTGGGCTGGGCTGTGGAGACTGTATCAGTGTTGCTCTGGGGACCCGGGTGGTGTCCAGAAGCCTGGGTCTCTCTCTGGCAGTCTGGTGGCCCTGATAACAGGGGTTATTTCAGGATGGAGCCGGTAACTCCAGTCAGGCTGAGTCACTTATCTAAACAGTTTGTGCGGTGTGCAGTGTTGGCTTGCTGTTCTTCGTCATCATATACTGTGATTACATGGGGGTTGGTATTATAAAATGTTACGTTTAAAAGCAAAAATGTACAAAATTGTTGATTTGGCCATTTTGGATTTATATTTTAACAACTCTGTGTGGAACTTGTGTTTATTCATGTGGATTTAATGCGCTAACAGGTAGCATTAATCTTTTGGCGGGACACAGATGACTTTAAACACAGGCTTTGATTGACTGTTCTACGACTTTAAGACCTGGACATTTAACTCAATTTCTAAGCCTACTTCTATTGGGGATAGCTATACTGCACCCATATTCTATCTTCTCTGCTTCCTTATAGGACTATGTTTACTGTACTTTCCTCTGCAAATCACAAACTACCCTGTTTCAACTCTTCCTTGGTTTCTCCTTGTATTTGTCTTTGCTTGATTTCCATGCTTTTCTCTCCTTTTCTATCGCATCTTTCCCACTTTTTCCCCTCGTTCAGTTTTCTCCTCCGCCAAGTAGTTCTGAGCCCATGGAGGCTGCCCTGCAGGCCCAGTGCTGTCCCCCTATAGAACCCCTGGACTGTGGCCTGGGTCATTCCGCCACCACCCTCTACACCAGCGACCCCCACGCCTTCCCCAGTATGAACCCAGAGAACGGCCTCCCCCTCCACCTCTCCCCTCCGTCCCCCGACGTGACATCCTTCAGTCAGAGCGATGCCACCATATCCCTCGCCTCGACGGCCACCTCGCTCACCGGCGAGGACGATGAGGAAGGGGAGGAGGAATGCCTGGTGGAGACTCAGTCCATCTGCTTTAGCGAGAACCCCTTCCTGGTGGCCAATCGCAAAGGCAAGGGCCGCCCCCCTGCCGAGCGCCTCCTTTCAGGTCCTCCCGTTGGGTATGGCAGGGGGGGCAAACTGCAGCCCTGGTTGTACAACAAGGCAAGAGGACCAGCCTGCGTTGGCTGCATGGCGTGTTGCTGTGGACCGACTTTAACACCTTCGCTTTCACTTCCATTATGATACGTTAGACAGGATGTTGGTCTTTACATAACAGCGTTGTGGTTTGTTAATGTGTGTGTGTGACACATTTTCTAACTAATTTCAAACTATTCTCACCTTTGGGTGAATGTGGAGAAGTGGGTTGTTTTGTGGTTTGGTTTTCAGTTGGTTCACACGGCAGGATTTTGAGGTCTAGTGTTTTTAGCAAATGCTCTTGCTCTTAAACTAACACACATTACAGGCATGTGTGTTGTGAACATATTAACAGAAGTCTTTTGCCCCACTGTGAAATTACAAAAGCTTGTGTTAAATACGGTGGATGTACAACGTGTTCTATGACCAAGACAAGATGAGAGATGGCCATGGAGTGTTGATAGGGCTTCCTGGAGACTAGGGTCGGGAATGATTAGAATGTCATTCCCAGAAGCTGTCTTGGGAATCTTGGCGCGATGGGAGGTCCCAAGTCTCCAGGGAAGCTGAGATGTACTGTATCATCAAGCAACTGCTAGTTGTCTGGTGGGGCAGGACAGTTTAGACTCGAGAGGCTTGGTTGATCTACTCCCAGCCGAAAAGGATTATGGGTTGTCCTCAGCCTACCGGAAAGCATCGTTTATCAAGATGATCCCACATCCCTACCGTGGCCTGCATCCTTAATATATATACATTATATCTTGTATATCCTCATCTACACATTACTTCTCCCCACCAAAGCTGTGGGTCATAGTAATGTGTCGCTATACCAGACTAACCAGCGTTGTTTTGCTGTTAATACACTATGCCAAATTCCAGGTCCAGAAACATCCAATGTCCTTCCCAGTGTTTTGACTATATATTACAACTCAGATGTACAAACAATGAGTGAACTCAAGTGGCTTAGGATTCCGAGCCAAAACATAGCAGGACTTTTAGCTTTCTGGACCTGGAGTTGCCCACTACTGATGCCGATGCAAGGTGCTTACATTCTTGTGTTTTCAAACCAGACATCTACCTCTGACCTGCCACGCACCGCCAGCCCAGTGAGAGATGGATCCTACTCTCCCAGTATCCAACCGGTGAGTCCATCTCCACCCACTCCCTCCACCCCATTTTCCTAGTTTTCCATTTGGGATTAGCAAAGCACACCTCAGCATAGTTCAAACCAATCGCCTGCTCCATCGGCCAAACCATCCAAAATGCGTAGAAAGCAGGTGATGGTTTGAACGCCTCCTCCTCCTTAGTTTAGTGCTAGACCAGATATAGTAGTAGAAGTACTTCCTGGTTGACTGTGTTGAACAGTGTGTTCTTCCTGTAGCCCAGCCACCACACGTCCACCAGCTCCCTGGTGGGCAGGGAGACCCGCTTCGTAAGTGTGGCCCCCCTAAGGTCCCTGGTGCTCATTGGGTAATGCTCGGTGCCATGTCTGTTACCGGGGGCAACTATGGAGACTTTTCTGGGGGTTAGGCCTGTGATGCATCGGAGATGGTTAAGAGTTGAGGTGTTAAGTTTGAAAGGGCTGGATGTTAAGTGTAGGTGTTGGATTATGGATGGGTACATTTAGACATTAGATCATAGTGGAAGTTTAGGCCTTAGGTCAGAGATGAAGTTTAGCTATTAAGTTTAGTGCTTAGGTCATCGATTGAGTTCAGATATTAGGTCATACATTGAGTTTAGGTATTAGGGCATAGGTTATGTTTCGGTATTGGGTCATAGGTTAAGTTTAGGTATTAGGTCATAGGTTACGTTTAGGTATTAGGTTAGGAATGCTTACGTTTTGGAATAAGGTTGTCGATTCAGTGTAGGTATTACGGTATAGATGCTTATGTTTAGGTTTAAGGTTATATATGGTTGCGGTAAAAGCAATGCATTGTGGGAATAATCACAAGAAAAGTCCACCTAGCTGCTCCCATATGCTGTTGAAGTGCAACCAAACCGACAGAGCCGTTCCTGCCTCAAGCTGTACTGGTTGAGCCAATCAAACAATTCCAACCAAAAAATTTAATGTATGGTATTTGACAGAGATGGCGCTGTTGGTGTGGTTTGGTTTCAGTGTTGGGTTCCTCTTTAAAGACTGCAGGTTCTAACAGCTGCTGCGTGGCGAAAGCATGCAGTCGCCGCTTCATAGAGACATTGGTCTGGGGTTGGACTGCTCTTGGTACAGACTGGATTTTGGATTATAGGCTGGATTTTCCAGTCTGTGTTCACAGACTGTCTATGCTTCAATTAACATGCATTTAACTGAATTAATAAGCTCAAATATGCTTTCTACCACATGGTTGCATTGTGCTATGTTGGTTTTGGGTTGTTGGAGCAGAGTTTGGGAAATGGAAAATATGCAAGTCTGTTGCAAATAACTTTCCAAATGTGAGCTTTGCATTTGGGAAAATATTGTCTGTGTTGGTGTGCGTGCGTGTGTGCGTCTGTTGCACATGGTGGGTGAAAGCCGAGCCGTGGGCGTGTCAGGTAATTTGATCTTGTCATGTGACTTCCTGTGTGTTGTGTTCCAGGCCAACGTTCACTACAGCGCCACGCCCACCGCCCGGGACAACAGTCCCTCATCTGTGAGTGTGAACCTCCATCACCCCTATCCCATCACCACCTGCATCACCATATCAACCCTACCCCCTCACCCCCTCACCACCTCCAGATGCACGTGTTGTATAATTCCAGTTCTGTAAACCTGTTCATTAACCATATTCCTTCTCCCTCTCCCTCCAGACCCGCCCTGGGGCGATCCAGCCAGTCGGGCGGGTGTGGTCCACCCCAGCCCCGCCCACACCCGACGGCAGCAGCCCCAACCCCTTCCAGCATGGCCCCTCCCCCATCAACTCTCAGACCTCTGTAAGACCTCTCACCTCCACCACCACCTCCACCATGTAGGGCTCCGGTGTCGGTCGACACTCCACCGACCCACCTCCCCCAACCCCAACCACAACAACCCACCCACCGCTCACACAGCTATAACCGTAGCAACGCACCGCGATGAGCTACGATGCACTGAGCGAGTAGTTGGGTTTACTCAACATAAGCTAATACCAAAGAGATTGTTTAGCAAGGTTATAAACGGGTAACTGGGTTATAAAAGGGTGAATAGGTTGGTTATGTACAGATAACCAGTAACCAGGTTATGAACAGTAACCTGGTCATGTAGGTTAACCAGATTATGGTCAGTTACCCGGGTTATGTACTAGTGACCAGTGTGCCTCTATCCTGGGTTGGTTGACAGGGCAACAGCCAGGAAATGGGCACAGGAAATACGAGCCCTTCCTGTGTCTCCTGAACTGTACATATTCCTACAAATCCCAGAATTCCACTCTGGGATATGCTGTTGGTTGGGCAGGTGGACCTAGCTGGCTCAGGATGTAGAAGTCACAGGGTTTTGTTCAGTGCATCAGATACTTTGCAAGGTTGTTATCATCCAGTCCAACCTCTTGAGGAGGCCCAGGGTCGGTGGAGACCAGCTTAGCTCATATTCCAAGCCCTACCCGCCTGTCTGTCCGTCTGTGCCTCTGTCTGTCCGGCTGCCACACGAGAACCAGCCCTGTACACACACACCTGTATCACCTGTCTTCCTCCACGTCCTGTACAGCCTGCTGGTGTGTTCTCATAGTCTTCCTCTCCTGTTTGTGTCCCTCCACCTGTCTGTCTGTCACTACGGTGTCTGTCTCTCTCCGTCTGTCTATTTCTTTCCATCTCTCTCCATCTGCCCTCCCACCTGTCTATTCTGCCCGTCTCCGCCATATTTATTGGACCTCAACCACGCCCCCCCCGGACCCCTCCATCACCCTCCCACCCTCCCGTCCACCTTCCCGCTGCAGCCTGGCGCCCCCTCCCCCGTCTCCCCCGACGAGTTCCCCATGAATATCAAGCAGGCATACAAGACGTTCGCGGCCGTGCCTCACGCACCGGCCGCGCTGGAGCCACCACAGGTAGGCTCCCCCGAACCCCTCCACCCCCCCAGGTGGTCTCAGCACGAGCATGTTGTGCCGATTGGTGCATCTACACCCTCCTCCCCCACCCCCACCAAAGGGTTCATGTGACATATCGTGGCGTGTGGAATGCCTGTCATCTCGGCGTGGTGTTGAACATCTGTGACGTGCCGTCGTGGAGTCGAGATTAGTCCGTTGTGAGCCGCGTTGTGATTGGTCCCTGCATCCGGTATTGACCCCTTCCCCTGTTTTTTAACAGCTTATTTTGTGTGGTTTTTTTTATCGTCATCTTCTTCTTTTCTTTATCTCCTCTTTCTCTCTCTCCTTTATTTAGTCAATTTCTGTCCCTCTCTCACCGTGAGTGTTTGCTTGTCGTGTTGGTGTTCAGAAGACTCTCCACTGAGCACTCATTCACTATCCTCCTCCTCTTCCCCCCCCCAGGACCTGTACGGTGTGAGGAACCACGTCCACCAGGCCTCGTCTCCTGAGGTGAGGGACTCTCCAGGCTTAAGACTTAAGTACATGACCGATCAGTGCAAAGTGGGTTCCGTTCAGTCAAATCCACCTAATGTTCAACCTTATTTTAAAGCAGAATCTCAAACTGCAGTAACGTCGCCATCTATGGACAAAAAAATGTCAGTGAACCTTGGAAATACACACGCACACAGGGTCATGTCTCTGGAAAGTTTATAAATGTATAAACAAAGGTTACAAATGTACGTAGAGAATAGGATTTCCTCAACTCTTAACTCCTCGTCAGCCGGTGTCAGTTAATCACCATGGGAACAACCCGAATGTCGTCCTTTCGCCATGGAAACAAGCAAATTTTAGCCTGCAGCCGTGGTAACGACGTAAGGTCAGCCAATCGAATCGCCATGGCGACAACCCCGGCGTTGGCCCCATCGCCTTGGTAACAACGTAACGTCAGCCCCGTCGCCCTGGTAACGACCTGTGTGGCCTTTCCAGCCTTCGTTGCTCAACGAGGTATTTGAGGATGGTGTGGATGGGTGTGGGGCAGGGGCACGCTCCCCACGGGACTACCGGAGCCTGGCGGCTGTACCGTGCTTCTCCAGGCCCTCCATGGAGCTCAAGGTACACCCCACCACAGCCGGACAAAACACCCCCCGAACCTTGGCCTCCTGTGGGCCTGCTGGAGGTGGATGGATGGATGGGTGTTGGTGTTGGTGTTGGTGGTGGTGGTGGTGGTGGAGGAGGAGGAATAGGCGGTAATGAAAATGGAACGCCTGCCAGTCACCTGACTAAGAATCCGCTATGGTTGCTGGGTGCTGATTGGATGGCCAAACATTCTTTTCGTATAGAATGTCCTTGAGTCTGGCGGTGTGGCTTGGGCTGATTGGCCGCTCTGTGCCTTGGTGTAACCGTGACTACCGGGGTTTGATCTGGACTGATGCGGGTTCTCTGCTGATACTGCGTCAACTTCCATTATTGATTAACACTTAACATGGCGTCCAATAATTCATTTAAATTAAAATCTTTATTTAACCTTTATTTATAATGGTCATTATTATGGATGTGTAATGGGAAAAAATCGACTTTATTCAAAACACTTTATTTAAAATCTACTATAAAATAACAATTCAAACAAACTTTACAAAGCTTTGTTGTCTTTTCACAACAAAATCTCAGCAACAATCTGCCAGGTGGTGTCCCCCTTAACTTTCTGATCTCTAACTCTCTGATCTCTCTGATCTCTCTGATCTCTCTGATCTAACACAACATTCCTTAGCGTTTAGATCCTCCAAATGTGACAAATGTGATTTGTATTGGTGCACTGTGTGTGTATTGATGCTTATGTGGGTGTTTTATTTATTCTATGTTTTATTATGATTGCCTGCTCTGGTTGTACAGCACTTTGGTCAACGTGAGCTGTTTTAGATACACTGTGTGAACCATGTGGCTGTTTCCCCTTCTAGACGCCCTCTCCGGGGGGTCCGGACACCCCAGAGCAGCGCTCCTTCCGGGACCGCCAGAAGTACTTTGAGATTGATGTGAAGGCGACGACACCGGACAAACCCAAGCCCCGCGTGTCGCTGGTCGGCGCCGACGACCTAAAGAAGATGAGGGAGGAGGAAGGTCTGCTGTTGTTTCTGTCTTACTTAAACGCTGCGATAAACGGGGCTAGATAATGTCGTAGTTAGTGTTTGACTGTAGCTGTAATTTTCTGGGTTCCATCCCTAATGTCTACCTGTAGGCATCTTAGAGCAAGATGCCCCCTAACCCCTACCTCCTCCTTAATGACCCGTCTATGTACTGTCTAACCCCTACCTGCTCCTTAATGACCTGTCTCTGTACTGTCTGTCCCCTACCTGCTCCTTAAGGACCTGTCTCTGTACTGTCCTGTCTAACCCCTCCCTGCTCCTTAATTACCTGTCTCTGTACTGTCTAACCTCTACCTGCTCCTTAATGACCTGTCTCTGTACTGTCTAACCTCTACCTGCTCCTTAATGACCTGTCTCTGTACTGTCTAACCTCTACCTGCTCCTTAATGACCTGTCTCTGTACTGTCTAACCTCTACCTGCTCCTTAATGACCTGTCTCTCTACTGTCTAACCCCTACCTGCTCCTTAATGACCTGTCTCTGTACTGTCTAACCTCTACCTGCTCCTTAATTACCTGTCTCTGTACTGTCTAACCTCTACCTGCTCCTTAATGACCTGTCTCTGTACTGTCTAACCCCTACCTGCTCCTCAATAATGACCTGTCTCTGTACTGTCTAACCCCTACCTGCTGCTTAATGACCTGTCTCAGAACTCGGTGCAAGTCCTTTTCGATGAAAGCGTCTGCTAGGTAGAAATTAAGGCAGAAAATGGCCACCTCGTAGCAGCTCTGACCCCTGACCTTTCCCTCCCAGAGCGGCGGTTTGAGCAGCGGGCGCGGGAGTACCTGATGGACGACGAAGACGACGATGAGGATGATGACCTGGCCCACATGAAGGCCACTGGGAAGGTTCTCCTGGACGGGGTGGAGTATCGCGTGGAGCCACTCTCCACCACCACCAGACTCCCCTCCACTCCCCCGGGGTACACGGCCACGCCACATGGGTACACGACCACGCCCCCTGGGTATACGGCCACATCCCCGGGGTACACGGCCACGCCCCCTGGGTACACCGGAACGCCCCCTGGGTACACCGGAACGCCCCCAGGGTACACCGGAACGCCCCCTGGGTACACCGGAACGCCCCCTGGCTACTACAGCAGCTCAGGGTAGGTAGACATCCTCTCCTCCCCACTCCTAAAATACACTGTTGTGTAACTGAAGTGTCTAGCACTCGTATTACAATTAAGCTCTTTATGGTTTAGGTTCTTTATTTTTATTGTAATATTTGATTCCTACAGCTCTATTAGCAGAACTCTATTTCCACTCAAGACTTGCATTGTTTGAACTGGAAACGTTTAAAGTCGGGCGCATATATAAGCATTGATTGAGCCTATCGGATGCAATATGCAAATATATGTAAATATATGTATCTGCAGCGTGTCCCCAATGGATGGGAAGGGAGATTCCCAGAGGAATTCCCTGGAAGATGGCTTCAGGTTGGACCAGCGGCCCAACTCCATGACTGGGTAACTAGTACTCACTAATATCATCCATCAACTTGTACTCACTGATATTATAAAATAACACACATATCAATAGTGTACATAAGGGTCTGAATACATACTACCTTCCTGATCACTAGTATATAGTCTATACTAGTCTATAGTCTGTCTGTACTAGTCCATAATCAATACTAGTGTAGTTTTTATTATCATGTTTGTTCACTAGTCTTTATTATACAGTCTATCTACAGTAGTCTATGTAGATCCTGACTGACTGTGTGTGTGTGTGTGGTGTGGGTGGTTGTGCTGGTGTTGTGTGTGTGTGTGTGTGTGTGTGTGTGTGTGTGTGTTGTGTGTGTGTACACAATCTTCAAGGACCTGCTTACCCAAGATGCTTGAAATGAAACTGTTATATTTACAACCCAGAAAGGAACAGCTTATATATTC
>PIJE02000303.1:428477-443027 GCA_002895965.2 Coryphaenoides rupestris
AGGCCATTGTGAGAATAACAACTAGCAAAGGATAACATTTGACACATTAAGCTTTTGTTAAGAAACTCTAGAGCAGACCAATGGGCCTTATTCACCTAGAGGCCATTTTGGTTCCATGTTAGTTTCACAAGTTTGAGCTGACAAGCTCAAATTTGGGTAAACGGGAAGCTTTATTTTCTTTCACTTCAACCAATCATGTTCCTGGGGGCGTGGATCTGTAGATACACGGTACATGGAATGGCAGCAGAGACACGGATGCCAACAACCCAATAAAAACTCCAGACTTCATTTTGTTTCCAAATTATGGTTTGCTATATATTCTGCTGGACCGCGCCCACCATATGGAACCCAACTGGCTAATCTAATTGTACTTCCATGAAATTGGGATCATAGCAAAACCACTCGCATGACTATGAACTCAATTTAGCAAGAAGCTAAGCTAGACGACGCTATGCTGAACAGAGCCAAACAAAACCCAGCTACGCTAAACACAAAGCTAAGATAAAGTTAAGATGAGTACAGCGGCGATTAGACTATAACATTAATCTAAGACTCAATCAAGTATAAGAATGACGATACAGAGTCAGTGTCGAAGTTCCCGGAAGTGAAGTATTCAAGGTGCTAACGGCTTAAACAGTAGGCACAGGTTTCTGGGTATAGGTCTCACCGCGCTGCCCGCCACATGGCCCTCTTCTCCGCCTCCAGTGCTCGTTTCTCAGCCGGGGAGAGGTCCTGGTCCTGGGCCGCCGCCAGCTCCGGGCTCTGCAGCCGCAGCCGGTCCTGGTGGCGCCGCTCAGCCTTCGCAGTGCGGATGGGAGCTGCCGACGGCTCCCCGGGGTACCCCGGGATCAGCCTGACACACACACACACACACACACACACACACACACACACACACACAACACAAAACACACACAAGTGTGTGTGTGTGTGTGTGTGTGTGTTCAGGCTGATCCCGGGGTACCCCGGGGAGCCGTCGGCAGCTCCCATCCGCACTGCGAAGGCTGAGCGGCGCCACCAGGACCGGCTGCGGCTGCAGAGCCCGGAGCTGGCGGCGGCCCAGGACCAGGACCTCTCCCCGGCTGAGAAACGAAGCACTGGAGGCGGAGAAGAGGGCCATGTGGCGGGCAGCGCGGTGAGACAACCGGCCTATGTTTAGCTTAGCCTTAATCTTCACTCCGGAACTCGCCGCTGTACTCATCTTAACTTTATCTTAGCTTTGTGTTTAGCGAGCTGGGTTTTGTTGGCTCTGGTTCAGCATAGCGTCGTCTAGCTTAGCTTCTTGCTAAATTGAGTTCATAGTCATGCGAGTGGTTTTGCTATGATCCCAATTTCATGGAAGTACAATTAGATTAGCCAGTTGGGTTCCATATGGTGGGCGCGGTCCAGCAGAATATATAGCAAACCATAATTTGGAAACAAAAATGAAGTCTGGAGTTTTTATTGGGTTGTTGGCATCCGTGTCTCTGCTGCCATTCCATGTACCGTGTATCTACAGATCCACGCCCCCAGGAACATGATTGGTTGAAGTGAAAGAAAATAAAGCTTCCCGTTTACCCAAATTTGAAGCTTGTCAGCTCAAACTTGTGAAAACTACATGGAACCAAAATGGCCTCTAGGTGAATAAGGCCCATTTGGTCTGCTCTAGAGTTTCTTAACAAAAGCTTAATGTGTCAAATGTTATCCTTTGCTAGTTGTTATTCTCACAATGGCCTCGCCGTGTTACACAACTCTTCCAGTGTAGGGGTGGTGTCCCAGTGTTTCTGTTGACTCAGTGAGAGACGTGTCTGTCTACGTTTTCTCCTATCGTTCTCGTGGACGCGTTCCTAACCTTCCGTGTCTGCGTTTTATCTTTGTTTTTATCTTTCTTTATTTCTGTAGTTCATGTCTCCTGTTCTTGTTTCCTCCTCCCCCTCTACCCCTGGCCTGCCACCCTCTCCTCTGCATTCTCTCCTCCCTGTGCATTGTTCCCCTGTCATCTCTCCTCCTCTTCCTCGATCCTCCCCTCCTCTCTCCCCTCCTCCTTTTCCTCCTCATCCTGCTCCTGGTGGTCTGTGCTGGGTGCAGGCCCTCTGGCTTGGAGGAGGATGTTAGGCAGTATGAGCAGGACTTGGCCAAGAGGCTGTACCAGGCCAGGGTGAGGGCGTCTCAGGGTGGGTCCCCGGGCCCCGAGGCCCCCGCCTCCAGCACCTCCTCAGCTGACTCCCAGCTCAGGTCTGCTTCCCGGGCCCTGGGCCGCACGCACGCCATTGTGGGAGTGTGCCGGGGGGTGCTTTTGGCATGACAAGTTTAATTTTTCTTTTTAAAACAAACACAAATCCAACCGGAGCGACCGCAGAGCAAACACATTGTTACACGTCACTCCACGAGTGCCGTCATCTTGTACTGAAAACAAAACAAAAAACATGCGGATCAAAAGCAGTTGCAGGGATGCTTGTTTGGCCAGAGATGGTGCTGTTCCCTTCCGGTCTGATTTCCAGTGTTTGGTTCCTCTTTTAAAGAGAGGGAGTCGTAGAGTCACTCGCTCACCCAAACACGGTCATCGTGCTAGCTGGCTTCTTCTGCACGGCTTGGCTTCTCCTTCACTAGCTTCCTGTCCTCCACCTTGTTACTTCTCATAGTACTTCTCATAAGTGCATCATGACTCAAACTAATCCACAGGGCCATCACCTACTAGTCAGGAGATCCCCCTCATCCTGGAATGCGCTGGGGTTTTGGGGTCACGGTTTGAACACAACATGGCCGCCGAGGACGAGGAGCATTGCAAAATGGCGTCCATGTTGATGTTGCCCGGCACCATGGAAAATACCGGCTTGATGAAAGCGTGTGTCTGCCAGCCCCTGGAACAGAGTCTCTGTTGTGTCTCTGTATTTCGAGGGGCTAAACGAGTTGCCATCATCTCCAACCCTGTAGTGACATCACAAGTAGGATGATGGGTGGATTGATGGATCAACCGTCCAGTCGACTGTACTGGGGTAGGGAATGCACTTGGGATGTCACAAGTCTGCAGATTTATACATCTGCCCAGATGTATAAATCTGCCTACCGGTTGGTCCAGACAAGTCAGTAGGCTGGTCTATCCAAAACACACATCTGGGGGTGTAAGTGTTCTCTGGTGCGTAGTGCTGACTCTGTGCTTGTTGTTGTGTGTGTGGTGTGTTTGTGTGTTGTGTGTGTGTGTGTGTGTGTGTGTGTGTGTGTTGTGTTTGGGTTTTGTAGTGTTGTGTGTGTGTGTGTGTGTTGTGTGTGTGTGTGTGTGTGTGTGTGTGTGTGTGGTGTGTGTTTGTGGGTGTGTGGATGTGTCGGCAGTCTCCAGCACTGCGAAGGCTGAGCGGCGCCACCAGGACCGGCTGCGGCTGCAGAGCCCGGAGCTGGCGGCGGCCCAGGACCAGGACCTCTCCCCGGCTGAGAAACGAGCACTGGAGGCGGAGAAGAGGGCCATGTGGCGGGCAGCGCGGTGAGACACCGGCCTATGTTTAGCTTAGCCTTAATCTTCACTCCGGAACTCGCCGCTGTACTCATCTTAACTTTATCTTAGCTTTGTGTTTAGCGTAGCTGGGTTTTGTTTGGCTCTGTTCAGCATAGCGTCGTCTAGCTTAGCTTCTTGCTAAATTGAGTTCATAGTCATGCGAGTGGTTTTGCTATGATCCCAATTTCATGGAAGTACAATTAGATTAGCCAGTTGGGTTCCATATGGTGGGCGCGGTCCAGCAGAATATATAGCAAACCATAATTTGGAAACAAAATGAAGTCTGGAGTTTTTATTGGGTTGTTGGCATCCGTGTCTCTGCTGCCATTCCATGTACCGTGTATCTACAGATCCACGCCCCCAGGAACATGATTGGTTGAAGTGAAAGAAAATAAAGCTTCCCGTTTACCCAAATTTGAGCTTGTCAGCTCAAACTTGTGAAACTAACATGGAACCAAAATGGCCTCTAGGTGAATAAGGCCCATTGGTCTGCTCTAGAGTTTCTTAACAAAAGCTTAATGTGTCAAATGTTATCCTTTGCTAGTTGTTATTCTCACAATGGCCTCGCCGTGTTACACAACTCTTCCAGTGTAGGGGTGGTGTCCCAGTGTTTCTGTTGACTCAGTGAGAGACGTGTCTGTCTACGTTTTCTCCTATCGTTCTCGTGGACGCGTTCCTAACCTTCCGTGTCTGCGTTTTATCTTTGTTTTTATCTTTCTTTATTTCTGTAGTTCATGTCTCCTGTTCTTGTTTCCTCCTCCCCCTCTACCCTGGCCTGCCACCCTCTCCTCTGCATTCTCTCCTCCCTGTGCATTGTTCCCCTGTCATCTCTCCTCCTCTTCCTCGATCCTCCCCTCCTCTCTCCCCTCCTCCTTTTCCTCCTCATCCTGCTCCTGGTGGTCTGTGCTGGGTGCAGGCCCTCTGGCTTGGAGGAGGATGTTAGGCAGTATGAGCAGGACTTGGCCAAGAGGCTGTACCAGGCCAGGGTGAGGGCGTCTCAGGGTGGGTCCCCGGGCCCCGAGGCCCCCGCCTCCAGCACCTCCTCAGCTGACTCCCAGCTCAGGTCTGCTTCCCGGGCCCTGGGCCGCACGCACGCCATTGTGGGAGTGTGCCGGGGGGTGCTTTTGGCATGACAAGTTTAATTTTTCTTTTTAAAACAAACACAAATCCAACCGGAGCGACCGCAGAGCAAACACATTGTTACACGTCACTCCACGAGTGCCGTCATCTTGTACTGAAAACAAAACAAAAAACATGCGGATCAAAAGCAGTTGCAGGGATGCTTGTTTGGCCAGAGATGGTGCTGTTCCCTTCCGGTCTGATTTCCAGTGTTTGGTTCCTCTTTTAAAGAGAGGGAGTCGTAGAGTCACTCGCTCACCCAAACACGGTCATCGTGCTAGCTGGCTTCTTCTGCACGGCTTGGCTTCTCCTTCACTAGCTTCCTGTCCTCCACCTTGTTACTTCTCATAGTACTTCTCATAAGTGCATCATGACTCAAACTAATCCACAGGGCCATCACCTACTAGTCAGGAGATCCCCCTCATCCTGGAATGCGCTGGGGTTTTGGGGTCACGGTTTGAACACAACATGGCCGCCGAGGACGAGGAGCATTGCAAAATGGCGTCCATGTTGATGTTGCCCGGCACCATGGAAAATACCGGCTTGATGAAAGCGTGTGTCTGCCAGCCCCTGGAACAGAGTCTCTGTTGTGTCTCTGTATTTCGAGGGGCTAAACGAGTTGCCATCATCTCCAACCCTGTAGTGACATCACAAGTAGGATGATGGGTGGATTGATGGATCAACCGTCCAGTCGACTGTACTGGGGTAGGGAATGCACTTGGGATGTCACAAGTCTGCAGATTTATACATCTGCCCAGATGTATAAATCTGCCTACCGGTTGGTCCAGACAAGTCAGTAGGCTGGTCTATCCAAAACACACATCTGGGGGTGTAAGTGTTCTCTGGTGCGTAGTGCTGACTCTGTGACTCCCCCCCCCCCCCCCCCCCCCCCCCGTGCAGGATGAAGTCTCTGGAGCAGGACGCACTGAAGGCCCAGATGGTCATCGCCAAGTCCAAGGAGGGGAAGAAGCGCGGCACGCTGGACCAGCTGACGGAGTTCCCGTCCCCCGCCCCCACGCCCTCGCCCACCCCCATGGAAGGTACTGTCGCGCTAACCGCCACACAACACGGCCTCCTGCGCTTCACGTGGAGCTATGTCGTAGTGATGTCACAAACCAGTTTGTCATGACCCACATTTTTACTGTCGATGGTGCTGTACCTGCAGTTACATTTTAGTTTCAGTTCATCTTTAATGTTTATATTCAGTGTCTATTTACGCCTTCTAGAACAGAATAATTTCTAAAAACATTTTGTAGATTCACAAGAAATTTCCACAAGAAGAAAACTCATTGATGTACTTTATTAATCCCAGACAGAAAATGTGGGTGGCACAGCAGAATTTAAAAGAAAAATGAATCACAATATGAGAGTATGACTAGAATATGAGTACAAATTTAAGCACAGTACATACAGCAACAATATTGAGTTTAACACGCTGCTATTGCATCATTTCCCCTGACAGAGCTCAACCCTCGAGGAGTCACTTCCCCCGGCAGACTGGTAAGACGCCATCTTGTTGTCCTCTAGAGGAGTTACTGCTGCTCCCTGCTGCAGTTCTCTCTTGTTCTGTCCACTGTTGGAGTAGACGGTGGTCCTGTAACACGTACACGTGGACGTTGAACACACCCCCCCCCCCCCCCCACCCACATGCCTTGCTCATGGGCACACGGCCAATCCATGCTTTGAACACACTCACCCCTGCCCCTCTCACCCCCACGCCCTGGCTGGCTACCTCACCCTCACTTCTTAGTTCACCTCTCTCTCTCTCCCCCCTACTTCCGTCCCTCCCCCCCACTCCCCTCCATCGACGCCTCCCTCCATCATGCTCTCCACCCTGTGTTCCTCCAGTCCGTGTCGTCTAAGAAGTTTGACTACCGACAGTTCGCAGCCATTCCTTCTTCCAAACCCGTTTACGACATCCAGGTACCGGCTGCATGAGCACCTCCCGCTCCTCGCCTCCCCTCTCTCTCCCCCCCCCCCCCCCCCCCCCCCCCCCCCCCCCCCCCGTGCAGGGATGAAGTCTCTGGAGCAGGACGCACTGAAGGCCCAGATGGTCATCGCCAAGTCCAAGGAGGGGAAGAAGCGCGGCACGCTGGACCAGCTGACGGAGTTCCCGTCCCCCGCCCCCACGCCCTCGCCCACCCCCATGGAAGGTACTGTCGCGCTAACCGCCACACAACACGGCCTCCTGCGCTTCACGTGGAGCTATGTCGTAGTGATGTCACAAACCAGTTTGTCATGACCCACATTTTTACTGTCGATGGTGCTGTACCTGCAGTTACATTTTAGTTTCAGTTCATCTTTAATGTTTATATTCAGTGTCTATTTACGCCTTCTAGAACAGAATAATTTCTAAAAACATTTTGTAGATTCACAAGAAATTTCCACAAGAAGAAAACTCATTGATGTACTTTATTAATCCCAGACAGAAAATGTGGGTGGCACAGCAGAATTTAAAAGAAAAATGAATCACAATATGAGAGTATGACTAGAATATGAGTACAAATTTAAGCACAGTACATACAGCAACAATATTGAGTTTAACACGCTGCTATTGCATCATGTAACCGAGAAGGTGTGGCCGTGGAAACCCTTAAGCCTGTTCTTTGGCGGGGAGCTTGTTGATTGGCTGAGGCTCTCTGTGGGGGGTGTGGCTAACTCTGCTGTCTGGACTCAGGGATTTGTTTGTGCTGTTTGCAAAACTTGTTTGTGTTTTGTGAGAATAATCTCAGACATGCACCACTAGTAGCAACACATAACTAGTCTCGCATAACAAACAAGCTATCTTAACAAGCTGGCCAATCACCTCACCCTACTTGTGACCCAACACTGTATCACCATAATCCCTTTACCGTCGAAAGCATTTCAGCCGAACGTAAACATGACTTTTACCTAGTTTCCTGGAGTCGCAACAGGCTTCTGATGCATGTCCTTATCTTACCCGAGGTGAAACCAACCTGTAAACCCCACACGTTTGTTTCAGATTTGTTTCAACTAATTAATTAAATTAACTCGCCAACCTGCCAGGAAACATAAGGACATGCATGCATCCCGAAGCCTGTTGCGACTCCAGGAAGTAAAATCCTGCTTGCGTGCTCCCGGAAAGCTTTCAATTGGATGGCGGTGTGACCCAGAGCCAGATACGCTGATACGGAGTGGTGGTCAAAAAAGGGGCTACAGTCACTTCATCAACAGTCACCAATCCTACATCTCATCACAACACTACAACCAGGTTATTTGCAATTGCGGTTTATGATGCCACATTGTCAAAAATGATTGCAATAACCTGTGTCACCACAGGGGACACTGTCCCTGCCAGCTCACATCAGCATTCAAATGCACTTTAAACTCCACTAACTAAGATCAGCTCTTAGTTTAAATGACCACTAAATCCCATCCACCTATCAATAGCTTCCTCCCCTTAACTCCTGCATTCCGCGCATGGCTCAGACACCAAGGCTTTCCTGTCATTTAACCAACACACTGTTGTAGTTTTTGGATCTGTCCAGGGCCGTCTGTGTGCTAGAGACAGCATGCAGTTACCCAGGGTGCAGCCTGGTTGTGGGGTGTGGTTGTGTGTGTGTTGGGTCCGTTTGCCCAGGCTAACGCTAGTAGTCTGTACTGTGGTGCAGTGACCTCATGGCCTGTTCTGTCCTTTGGCTTCTTTCAATTTGGTTTACTGGAACTGACCCTGTGTTATCTGTGGTTGGGTTCAATGCTTCCACGGGAACTGTGGGGGGTGAAACAGTTGAAATGTGTTTAGTAGTGAGTCATGTCTCTCTGGAGACCAAATAATACAACTTTTAAAGGGTCCCTATAATACCACCAGGTGTGAGTGACTAGCCATTACAAGCAGTCTCTAAATTGTCATGTGATTAAAATTGTAATTGTGATGAAGTGGCATCACAAGTGGGGTGATGCCACTTCCACCTAGATGTATGCTGACTATCAGTTTAGCTGTCGGTACAGTCCACTGGGTAGGAGGGTAGACATATCTAGTCAGCATACATCTAGGTGCACACTCCCACTTGTCACAACGACACAACTGGTGGTATAATAATGCTCCTTTAAAGTTGGATATTAATTAACGTCGAAGCCACTTTGGATACAAGTGTCTGCTAAATGACAAAAGGTAATGACATGATTGCCTGCCTGGTACCCAATACTTCATTGTAAGCAAAACATGGACACTTTAGTGTTCTTATGAAATTCAGATTATTACTGTTGACAGTTGGGCTCTCTCTGGGTCCGGTCCAGTGTGCTGGGAACTCTTTGTTTGTTGTCCTTGTGGGTTTACACTCATTAACTAACATGGCAGACCTTTCCTGGAACCTTGTTCTTTTTCGGACTTACAGGTACATTCTTCACAACGGCGATACGTTTCCAACCAAGTGTGATCAGCCATAACAAGATGTACCCGTTAGTGACATCACAAGTGGGATGTCCCTGGCCCCGCACTCAGTTGTATGATATAGATCAGCCTAGACCAACGGACTGTACCAACTGGTAGTCCCTGCTATTCCTACTTGTGATGTCACTGATTGGGTAGATTAAGAACACATCTGGTGTTTTGTTATTTTTATACGAGGGGACCAAATGTCAAATGCACCGCCCTCCATACCTGTCATGTAGTGATTCTCTCCTCTCTCTTCAGTCACCTGACGCGGTGGAGGAGCTGCGCTTCATAGAAGACGGCACTAACAGCCCAGGTGAGTTCCTGTGGGAGGGGCTCACAGTTAACCACCAATCATAATCAGTGTTGTCTGGATGGTCAGCACCAAGTTGGTTTGAGCAGTTCCAGCTGTGTGTGTGTTTGGAGACCGCTCTGTGCGAAGACTAAACACGGCTTGAGAGGCATGTCTCTGGCCCTGCAGACAGAAGGTGTAATGTTGTGTTCTCGTCTCTAGGTGGCTACCTGGGATAGAGCTCCCCCCTTGGTAGGACCCCACAGCGTGTGTGTGCGCGTGCGTTTGTGCGTGCGTGTGTGTGGCTGTGCTTCCGAGCCTACGCATGGGGTGCAGCTGTGTGGTTCTAACCCCGCTTGGTGTGCTGTGGTTTGAAGGGTATAGTGTAGGCTGGGAGAGGGTTAGCTTAGACGTAGCTCCCGCGGCTTTAGGTGCAGTTACCTGGGTGTTCGACCAAAGGATAGTTACACTAATACACTGCAGCCAGATATTAGTCATGACTTGATAAAGGTGTTCAGTCCAACAATAATGCCGTCAACAATGAAATACATTTCTACCCAAGAAACAACAACCTAGCATGAAACTGTATGCCTTCTGACATCAACTTTAATTGATCGCCACACTAAGTCGCTGTCTCGATGTCCTCCGTTAGAATGACATTCAACGAGAAAACCCAGCGATAAAAACAGTTAGCACGATGGGTGATGTCACTGGGCACTACAGTAATACCATGTTTGACCAGTCGGGGTGCTACTGCAGGTTTAACTTGAGGTGTGTACTTGCTCTTTAAATGTAGAATCATCGTCGGTTTCCTCACTTGCTTCTCTGCATCCTTCCATCCACTTCCTGGTTTCTCTCCCACCTCAGCGGGCGAAGGGGTGGCGCACATTTCCCAGAGGGGTCGAGGTCTTGTCGTTAACGCGTGCGTGTGTGTGTGTGTGTGTGTGTGTGTGTGTGTGTGTGTGTGTGTGTGTGTGTGTGTGTGTGTGTGTGTGTGTGTGTGTGTGTGTGTGTGTGTGTGTGTGTGTGTGTGTGTGTGTGTGTGTGTGTGTGTGTGGTTTTTTTTCTGTGTCTCGCAGCAGCGGTGAGCCCCGAGGTGGATGCGGGGGTGTTGTCCACCACCACGGCCCTGGAGGAGATGGCGCTGTACAGCAACAAACGCAAACTGAGACAGGGCCGCCACAGCCTGGAGGCCGCGGTCCCCACATAACACCACAACACAAAACACACACACACCGACTCGCGAGGACGACCTGATGTAACCACTGCAGAAAACCATGGCAACGACGACGATCCAAACGTGTCACTTCCTGCTGCGTCCAGGCGGGAAACGAGTCGCCACACAAGATGGCGTCCCCACACACTGGTCCTCGTCGTCATGCCAACAGTGCTGGGAGTCCACGGTTGCTTTCGCTGTCGTCGTGACGTCTGGGTTTGCCTTTGAGGATGGAATGTTGCCGCGGGACGAACAGAAGCTGTTTAGTTTGAGCCTCCGCTGACCTTTTTGTTTTGCTGTTTTTAAAAAAAATGAGCGAGAAGTAGACTGGAAGAGAAGTATCTTAGTTGTAATACTAACTTTGGGAATGTTATTTTTCGGAGTGACTAGATTGTAAATGTTACAGGGTTAGCGTGCGCGTCCTGCTGCCTCCACGCGCACACATAGTTTCTGCACACATTCAAAATACACTACAAGAGTCTACCATCCCAAGCCCTGTCTTTTGGTCTGGAACGTTCTAGTGGAAGCCTTTTTGTACTGCTGTAAGCCCCTTCAGAGCACAAGGTCACGTCGGTTATTTATCCTTTAACCCATTTTAACACTATCAAGCTATGAATGAAGTAACAGCATATCACTTTCTACCATATCACCCTTCTATTTTGTATACGCATTTGTAAAACTAATATGTCGCCGCATTGAGGCAATTCATCGAGGAGGTCCCGGCCTAGACCCGACGAGTCGAGCAGAGGGCGCGAAACTCCTGCGTTAACCACCTAATACGAGATGCCAGCATTATCGTTTCATCAGCCGCCGCTGTTTACATCCACACACTAAAATGTAAAAACAAAGCTAACGCTTGCTTAGTGACAGCGCCATCGCCAGGGATCTAACGGTACTTTCCTCCCGTCCTTTTAAGGGCGTTGCTGTAATTATGACTTGTTCTCTTCATGTCGGGAGGCTCCTGAGGGTGGCAGGGTGTGGAGGTCTATTATTTTGATCTGTCTTCGGTTAATTTAAATCTGATACCACTGAGAAATCCTTTAATATTGTGTGAATATTGTACGGAAAGCTAACTTGCAGGGGGTTGTTGGAAAAAAAAAATAAACTGAGCCATGCTGGCCAGTTATTACCGGGCTTGTAACTGGGAGCGCTCTGCTTGTATATTGGTTTTAATGGTTTTAAGTGATGGGAGAGACTTCAACTAGGCACAACTTTACTTTAGCCCCTCTCGCTCAGATATAAAGTCATTGTGCTGACAGTTAGCTGCTCAGGCGTTGTAATTTAATCTAGAATCTACTAATCACAGCTTTCCATGGTGAGCTGACTGAGATTCCGTTTTTGGTTGGAAACATTCGTGAATGTCTTTTTTTATATAAATATTATAGTTCCGTAGGTAATGCTTTCTCCAACATGTTGGGATTCACACCTTTTTAATGCTGTGTTCATCTGTTCTCTGTGGGAGGGGGGGGGGGGCAGAGATAATATGGGGTGGATGTGTAGAGCTCATACCAGACTGTAACTAGGGAATTTGTACAACCAAAGAAGTCTATTTTGTGGTTCAGGAATAATAAATTTTACTTTTCATTTAATAAGCCGATTCACCGCATTGTGTCTTTTGTTCAAGGAAGTATCTTTAACTATTATTGCGATTTATGTTTTACATGAGAAGAATGAATCTCCTAGGTAATGGGGGGAGGTTTAAAGGTTCCTGTTCTATTGCTCTCTCGGTAGAAATGGATCACATTATATATATATTGAGTATTTTAAATTGCTGTTGGCAGAAAGATCAGATATATATTAAGTAGTATTTTAATTTGCTCTGATCACATTCAGCAGTATTTTAAAAAGGGATTTTCACATGCGTGTTAACGTGCAAACAGTCCCATATTTGTAATAACCTTCCTTTATTTAAATGTAGGACAGCACAGTCTAATGCAACGCTGATCACCTTTTCCGATTGGCTAATGGCAAACCACTATTGGGCAACAGATGTCTTGTGTTAGAATTCAGTCACAAGCCCACCCCAGGGCGGACGGTGGGGCAGACTCACCTGGGAGGGAGGCTGGTCCAGGGGTGCGAGCCCCAGCCTGATGGAGCCCACCTGGGTCTCCGGGGGCAACAGGAAGGTGTGGTCCCATCTCGCATGACTCTAATCTGATCTGGATTCCGCGCCTTCCCAGGAACTGGACTTGCGGCTCCCACATTTTCCTCCTGACTGAACCAAAATCTACACAGGAAGGACAGCAACAAAAAGAGAATGGACCTACAACATCTTCCAAAAAAAGTCCTGTCATGTTTTTTTCATCCGGCTGATGAACTAATTGGTTCATCGTGTACCTCTGGGTTTAAATATGACAAGTAGGACAACACAAAGAATGTAGTTTATTTCCAAGCATTCAATCCTTGATAATTTATACCCAGCCTAGCTTTTGTTTTCATATTATTTCTGAGGCAGGGCTAAACATTTTTACTTTATTTGTTAGATTTTTAAGCATTTCATTAAATTTGCACTTGTAAATATTTACACTTACACAGTGCAAAATTAACAAGTTTGAAGTGAAACTAGAAAGAAATAGGCTTAGCTTACAATATGGATATGTGAAATATCAAAGGTAAACATAAAACCATTTCAAGTATAGCAGGCACTCAAACAAAGTTGAGTGGTGAAGAGAGAGAGATGCTGGAGGAGTGCTTGTTCATGATCTCCCAGCAAGCGACACATCCTCCCTGAGGCCTGGACTGTGAAGCAGATTATAACACGGGTACCTGAAACGAAGCAATCCGATCGGTTCATAGCCGTGGTATAATAACCATATATGGTTATATCATAACGATATGGTTATGGATACGGCTTCAGCGCCAACCCAAACCCACGACTTCAGCGCCAGCCCATACCTCGGTGGGACCCAAACCCATGACTTCTGCCTCAAAAGGAGGTTCTGGCAATTGGGCGGCCTGTCATTCATATCACTGGAAATAATATTAGGGCCAGGCCAAAGAATCCAACAATCCCAGAGGCTGCGAGAGTGAAGAAGAACTTTATTGATCCACACTTTTATGGTCACACAAACACAGCATGCTTGAAGTGGTGGCCGCCAAACACACACACACACACACACACGCAGGGAGGGTCTCCCGTGGAAATTAAGTCTCTGCTTTTGACCCATCCTGTGTAATGCTGCCCCTCCAGGGGCAGCGGGCAGCCGGCAGCCGTTCTCGACAGCGCCCGGGGACCATCAGCTCAGGATCTTGCATCCACGTCAAGGACTGGACAGGAGAAGCGATACTTCACATGTTTTTAATTGGGGTTCTTGTACTCCGTAAGGAGACCCCGCAGAGCACGGGGAGAACATGCAAACTCCACACAGAAAGGCCGGAAGATCACCCACCTGGGCACCCGAGTCAACAGCGCCCAAGGCGGGAATCGATCCCAGGACCTTCTTGCTGTGAGGCAGCAGTGCAAGCACTGTGCCACCGTGCCCCTGAAGAGGGTGCCCGGTCCAGTCCAGTCCAGTCCCCCTCTCTCCCTCCCCTCTGCTCTAACCGCTCTCTCTCTTCTAACCTAACCTCTCTCTCTCTCTCTTCTACCCTAACCCCTCTCTCTCTCTCTTTCTACCCTAACCTCTCTCTCTCTCTTCTACCCTAACCTCTCTCTCTCTCTTCTACCCTAACATCTCCCTCCCCTCTACCCTAACCTCTCTCTCTCTTCTACCCTAACCTCTCTCTCTCTCTTCTACCCTAACCTCTCTCTCTCTTCTACCATAACATCTCCCTCCCCTCTACCCTAACCTCTCTCTCTCTTCTACCCTAACCCTCTCTCTCTCTTCTACCCTAACATCTCCCTCCCCTCTACCCTAACCTCTCTCTCTCTTCTACCCTAACCTCTCTCTCTCTTCTACCCTAACCTCTCTCTCTCTCTTCTACCATAACATCTCCCTCCCCTCACCCTAACTTAAACTCCCCCCCCCCATCCTATCCTATTCTATTCTATTCTATTCTATCCTATCCTGTCCTATCATGACACCCATTGCCGCCGAACCGTCCTGAAGGAGGGATCCCCC
>PIJE02000304.1:2500-7500 GCA_002895965.2 Coryphaenoides rupestris
GTGTGGTGTGTGTGTGCGGTGCCGCTTTTGGCATACAAAGAAACTCCTATCATATTGTCCTGCCGACCAGCTGCACAATATGATCTAAGTGTGTTATCCCTAAATAAAACACACAGACAGCCCTGCGCTTGTGTGCGTATGCAGTTCAACACACACATGCACAACACACAGACACCACACACACACACGTACAAGCATACACACTATCGGGAAAAGCACGCAGACATAACACACATATTGCTGTGGTGTGGTTTTATATGAGCCTCTGATCCCATGGGCGGAATGACACCAATAACCAGAAACTGCCCTTCAAGTGAACACAAGTAGAGGACACACACACACACACACACAGAGGACACACACACACACACACACACCACACAACACACAGAGGACCACACGCACACACACACACACAGAGGACACACAGGCCTTTGTCCAGCTGTCCAGTCTTTATGGGGGATGATCACAGCGCTGCAAGCCTTCGTGATCATCAATTGGGATTTATTGCTGTATTTATTTAGTTTGGCTGTCCGCATTATATTTTAAATGTGGCCAATATCCGATTTGAGTGTGAGTCACAGACGCAAACACGGAGACGAGTGAAGTCGGCGTTTATGGTTTCGTTTATGAGTTGATGTTCAGTGGCAACCAACGAATTCGTGATGAGCAGACGATGACATTGAGGAGAAGGAGAGACATATTTTTTATAACGGCTTTTTATGTCGCAACGTTTGCTACTTCTGTACGGAGGTGTGTGTGTGTGTGCGTGTGTGTGTGTGTGTGTGTGTGTGTGTGTGTGTGTGTGTGTGTGTGGGTGTGTGATGCGAAGACGGAGACGACGGAGCCAAGAGGAAGTCATGGGATCGTAACGGCTTCACTGGAATTTCACTGATTTCATCACCGACGACCTCCCGCGTCGCAGCTGTCTTCCATGTTTGTGTTCGTCGAGTGAATTCCAACTCCAACGATGACCGTTCACATTGAGGTCGCATTTCAAGAAGTCAGACCTGTATCCACTTCAGCCCAACATATGTGTGGAATGTGTGTGTGTGTGTGTGTGTGTGTGTGTGTGTGTTTGTTGGCTGGTTTAAGCAGCCTCACCTGGCCCTGGGGCTGGGTGAGGTGGCATAAACCAGCCAACAAACAAACACACACACACACACACACTTCACAATATGAAAGTGGCCCAAATCGGAATCGAAAAGATCGGATTCCACGTGATTTGTGCATGTGATCTGATCTGGGATTTGGGCCGCTTCAGCTTAGCGGTGTGAACGCGGACGATGGTTTTCTGTCTGCTTCATGAGGGCAGCACGGACAGCCATCATACAACCATAAACTGGCAGGAGTCGTACACACTGCGGTCCGCGCTCGTCTTGGAGAAGCAGTTGTCTCCATCCTAAGTGTGTCTCTGATGACGTGTTGGCTTTCTGCACGGGGTCCCTGGTCTCCAACCTCGACATTTCAAAGGGGGCCCACTTCACGGGTCTGAGACTTAGCATGTCTGGCCGAGGGTTGTGGGCGATGTGTTTGAGTGGCCTAGCTTGTTCTCAGTTGTGGTGACTTTGGCATGCATGTGATGTTCTGCTTTGGCAAACTAGTAAGCAAAACCCATGTTTAAATAAGAGTAAATAAAGGTAAACAACTGCAACAAGGAACAAGCCATCTTAAAAAGAAACTCAAAACCCAAGACAAAAGGCTTTGTCTTGGGTTTGGAATTTAAGATGTAAACACAGCGTTGCTGCAAGGAACATCGCCTCTTTGAAACCACTTTTTATATGACAAAGTGATCATCTAAAGCTATATATAGCATCTTTTACACAAGTAAGCAGCAAAGCAAAATGTGTGAAAACAAATGTGTTAAAGGTTGCTGTTGGATTCCACTCCAACATATGCAAGCCTTACATTAATGGTTGTATATACATCAGGATTGGGGCACATGGAGTCTTCTATTATTAACGTTCTTACAATGTCGACACAGAAGACAAGACAGAAGATGGGAATTAGGCTTGTGTGTGTGTGTGTGTGTGTGTGTGTGTGTGTCTGTGTGTGTGTGTGTGTGTGTGTGTGTGTGTGTGTGTGAGGGAGAGTGTGTGTGAATGCATGCGTGTGGTTGCATGTGTGTGTTTATGTACATACTGTATATGTGTCTGTATTTGTATGCATGTGTGTGTGTGGTGTATGTGTGTGTGTGTTTGTGTGTGTGTGTGAGGGAGAGGGAGAGTGTGTGTGCATGCATGCGTGTGGTTGCATGTGTGTGTTTATGTACATACTGTATATGTGTCTGTATTTGTATGCATGTGTGTGTGTGGTGTATGTGTGTGTGTGTGTGTGTGTGTGTGTGTGTGTGTGTGTGTGTGTGTGTGTGTGTGTGTGCATGCGTATGTGTGTTAGATGTGTGTTAAGGTATCCCGTAGCTCACAGTCAAACAACAACAATACAGTTGACAATAAATAAATAAAAGGACAGACAATAGACAATAGACGTACATTCTATCAGGTCAAGTTTAAAATTAATTATAATAAATAATGAATTGCACATTGTCCCGGGTAGTGTACCGCAGAAGCAGAAGCGAGGGAGGGGGATGAGCCCTTGCCCTAGACCGAGGTGTTGTAGTCTTATGGCCGACGTGGGGATGAAGGATCTCCTGTGGTGCTCCGTGCAGAGAGATGAGATGAGCCGTCTGCTGCGGCTACTGCCCTGCCAGGGCGTGGTGGAGAGGGTGGCTGACATTGTCCACGATGGCCTGCATCTTGCTCAGCGTCTCTCTCCACCACAGTCCCCAATGAGTCCAAGCTCCTCCCAAGCACTGAAGCAGCCTTTTTGACCAGCTTGTCCAGCCGCTGGCGTCCTTGTCTGTCATGCCACCTCCCCAGCAGACTGCTGCATAAAAAAGGACACTTGCGACCACTGACTGGTAAAACACCGCAGACATCGAAGGACCTGAGCCTCCTGGGGAAAAACAACCTGCTCTGTCCCTTCTTGTAGAGAGCATCCGTATTCAGGGACCAGTCCAGTTTGGTATCGAGGTGCACACCCAGGTACTTGTAGGTTTGCACCACCTCCATGTCCTTTCCCTGGATGTTGACTGGATGCAGGGGTGGTTTGGACCTACGAAAGTCCACAACCATCTCCTTGGTCTTGGAGGTGTTCAGTAGCAGGCCGTTCCTCTCGCTCCAGTCACTGAAAGCTCCAACCAGACTCCTGTACTCCTCTTCCTGTCCCTTCCTCACACACCACAATAGCTGTATCGTCAGAGGATTTCTGGATGTGGCAGGACTCAGAGTTGTACATAAAGTCCGATGTGTATACAGTGAACAGGAACGGGGGCCAGAGGCAGTCCCCTGTGGAGCCCCAGTGCTGCTCACCGCCGTCCCAGAGACACAGTTCCCCATCCTGACAAACTGTGGTCGTCCGTGATCCAGGATGTGAAGGACGGATCCACCCCCATCTTCTCCAGCTTCTCGAGTATGAGGTTTTTGGATGGTGTTGAATGCACTCGAGAAATCGAAGAACATAATCCTCACATAACTGCCTTGGCTCATCCAAGAGAGTAAGCCGGTGTAGCATTGTAGAGGACAGCATCATCCAACCCCACATGCTCCCGGTTACCCGAACTGAAGGCAGCGTTGGGGTTGCCAAACAATGAGGGGAAGACGGTGTGAGGGGGGAACCTGCAGCTGGAGAGGTGGAGGAGAGGATGGGTGAGGCTGTGCCGGCGGGGGCAGAGGGGACACTGGCCGCCGTATCAAACCTGTTGTAGAACTGGTTGAACTCATTGGCCTTGTCTACCCCACCTTATAGCCAGTGATAGTAGTGTGTGTGTGTGTGTGTGTGTGTGTGTGTGTGTGTGTGTGTGTGTGTGTGTGTATGTGTGTGTGTGTGTGTGTGTGTGTGTGTGTGTGTGTGTGTGTGTGTGTGTGTGTGTGTGTGTGTGTGTGTGTGTGTGTGTGTGTGTGTGTGCGTGTGTGTGTGTATGTGAAGGATGAATTCTGGCTGAAGACGTAGTTTGGAAGCCCATGACAGTCTCTCTCTCTCTCTCTCTCTCTCTCTCTCTCTCTCTCTCTCTCTTTATTCTCTCTCTCCCTTCATCTGGATCTCTTGTTCTTACCTCCCCTCGTATTCCCCATCACCCAACTGGACCGTTCCACCTCCCCTTGAAACATAATACAGCCTCCATCAGCCCCTCGCACCAACAACTCACTTTCTCTCTCTCTCTCTCTCTCTCTCTCTCTCTCTCTCTCTCTCTCTCGCTCTCTCTCTCGCTCTCTCTCTCGCTCTCTCTCTACTATCCCTTAGAGGGAGTTCAGAACAATGAGAGCTTTTATTTTCTCTTCCTCTCTCTCTCTCTCTCTCTCTTTCTCACTATCCCTCTCTCTCTCTCCTTATCTCACTCTATCTTTCTATCCTTTCCTCCCTCTTCCTCTCTCTCAAATATGCTCTCTCTTAATCCAACCCTCTCTCTCTCTCTCTCTCTCTCTCTCTCTCTATATATATTATATATATATATATATATATATTAAGTCTATGTGTAAAGACAGCTCTGGAACAAAAACCCACCACGTGTGTGTGTGTGTGTGTGTGTGTGTGTGTGTGTGTGTGTGTGTGTATGTATGTATGTATGTATGTATGTGTGTGTGTGTGTGTGTGTGTGTGTGTGTGTGTGTGTGTGTGTGCGTGCGTGCGTGCGTGTGTGTGTGTGTGTGCAAGAATGTGAGTCAGTGTGTGTGTGTGTGTGTGTCTTGGCGCTTTGTGAATTCTCTGTCCGGATACTATTGCGTTGAGTCAATGTTTCTCCCCTTTGACCATCAAGTGACTGGAATGCCCAGTCGTCCACCGCACCTCACCGAGAGAGAGAGACTACAGGGGCCCTGTTGTCCGGAACGGGATCCACGCACAATCTTGTCCGTTGTTGTGTGACCGGCGAGTTAACACTAAGCCGCCTTGTTTCACAAGCTCCTAATCAGTGACCCGCTCCGGTGCACACATACCTCCAG
>PIJE02000304.1:12500-15000 GCA_002895965.2 Coryphaenoides rupestris
CCCTGGGGACCAATAAAGCCTTATTGATATAATATAATTTTTATTTATTGATTCAATTTTGTTTTGTTAATTTAATCTGCAAAGTAACAAGACAAGTAAAAAGTAAAGGTTTTGGAGTAAGAAGTCCAATATTTGCTTCCGGAGAAAAAGTATGACATAGAAATGCCAAGGAACTCAGGTCTGTACTTAAGTTTGTACTTTAGGATTGTGTAGCATCCTCCCATTGCTAACCTTCACTTCTTATGCTGACTGTTCTTATCCAAGCTTTTTTTGCTGTCAACTTAGCAATTATGAAAGGTTGAAGCGTGTTCTATTCTCGTCCCTATGTACCGTCAGATATATATTGTTGGCTCACTCTTTCAACAAATGTACTTATGTAAGTCGCTTTGGATAAATGGAAAAGTATGGTAAATGTACTGTTCCACTGCTGATATTTCTTGTTGGAAACAAGTATTTTCACATTTTTCTTCAACTCCTTGTTTCTACTGCAGTGTACTATACTTCACCCCACTATACTCTACTACTGTACTGTACTAGAGCAAGCAAACATCGCTCTGCCAAGTCTTGTCTGTTTTGGCACCGCGTTGGTGGAATGAGGTCGCTCACCAGCTCACACAAGAGGTTCAAGACTCACCTGATCATAGTTCCTCTGGACTCTGCATAGCATCCCTGCCTAATCCCCGCCCACCACCCCACCACATCACCACCACCTCTCCTCCCTAAGCCCCTCCCACCTACACAACCGGGGTTCGGATCCCATCCCCTCTCTGATCCCCAAAGCACTTACTTGTATGTTTGTACGTCCTGACACTTATAAATAGAACTGTTTACTTGCTTCAATTCTTGCTATCTTACTGCTTCTGCCAAATGCCCTAAATGTAAAAGTAAATGTACTATATCCTACGTTATTCCGATTACTATATATACTACAGACGACTATACTACTTTACGTCCTAATGTTATCGTGTATATCTGTAATTTCTTGCGTTTTGTGTGTTTGTATTTAATTTTTAATTTTTTTACTCCACCAACATATCACCAAACTCTTTGTATCCGCAAACTTCCCTGACCGCAAACTTTTCCTGCTGTTGCTATTACCTGCTCCTTGGCTCTCCTCCCTCTGCTCCTCCTCACTTTACACAGTAATATATGCACCACCATAAACCAGAGCTGAGCCGTTTGCGGTGGGAAGGAGCCGGTGGGGTTAGACGGTGTTTATAGGTTCATAGATGGAGACCACAAATTGGAGCACACCGCTAAAAATAGGTTGCATTATTTACCTCTTTCTATGTGCACACTTGAGTGTGTGTGTGTGTGTGTGTGTGTGTATCTACTTCCCTTGCATCATATTCCTCTTCATAGTAAACAAACATCCACACACACACACACACACACACACACACACACACACACACACACATGCACATACACACACACAAGCACACACAAGCACACGCAAGCACACACACATACATACCCACACACATACATACCCACACACATGCAAGCACACACACACACACCACACACACACACACACACACAAACATCGTTGAAGAATGGATCCTGAAATTGCCTGGGGTTTGAATAGTTGTCTCTTTCTGTATAAATGTTCTGTTTTGCATTCAGGGAAATGAAATAGATGCCTATGTATGCACATGCACGTCACTGCACACGTGCGTGTGTATGTGCATTTCCATTATGAGGTCGGGCTGGCATTTCCATATGTAGGTATTAGATATATTCAAATGCATGCACCGGTGTGCATGTCAAGGAGGCGACATTATAAAGATGTATTTTTGTGTCACATTTTTACTTAACCTCAATCCTTCGTTTTAATTGCGTATCTTTCATCTTTATTCAAGCTATTACATTCTTGATTATGTATTATTTCTGAAGTGGCTTGGAGGAACACACCTGCTTCTTCTTGTCTGTGTTGATGTTGACACCATGTAAGGTGGCCACGAGAACGGAGAACGAGGTGTGTTGGGCGGGGGGGGGGGGGGGGGGGGGGGGGGGGGGGAGTGAGCCGCTAGGAGAGAGAGAGAAAGCACATGCTAGGAAGGCATGCTGTGCTGCGGACCAATCAAGGCAGCAACCCTCTACTTTACTGTGACATTTCCCCTCCCTACCTGCTGTGTGGACATGCGCTTTTAACGGAACGTTTGAAAAGAAAATAACATTTGTATTCTCCGTGCTCGCTGAACCTGCGCTTACCCTCGTGCCGTCTGCCATCTCGCACCGTGAGCTGAGTGCCGCCTGAAGATTGTTGGTCTTGTGGTCGAAAAGAGGACTGGAAATTAAATGTCTCTCTTTTTGTGTTTGTTTGTAAAGAAGCTCTTTGCTCTCGTCGACGTGAGATTCATAGCCGGTTGGGTTTGCTGGGTTTAGCAGCTCCTGTGTGTCTTTCTATCTTCCCGTCTCCGTTTTAAATCATGTGTTCACCACTAATGCATGCAGAGCCACCGAGCTGCCGGTATAGGCTACAATCTGGAGCTCC
>PIJE02000304.1:20000-26656 GCA_002895965.2 Coryphaenoides rupestris
TAGAAACTTCTCGTAACCGGTTTATTCAACATCCGCCTGTGGCCTGTGGGGCGGCAGTGACTCAGGAGGTAGATCGGTTGTCTGGCAACCAGAAGGGTTGCTGGTTCGATCCCTGGGCTCCTCCTAAGTGAACGTGTCCCTGAGCAAGGCATCTAACCCCAACTCCTCCCGACGGGCTGGTTAACATCGGCATCTGTATATGAATGGGTGAATGTGAGACAATGTGAGGCGCTTTGGATAAAATTGCTGTATAAATGCAATCCGTTTACCCTCCTGGTAAATGGTAATTGGTTGCAGGAGCCCCTTGGAAAGCCACTTTGGGTGGCATGTAGCAAGTGCTATTGCTTCACTGCTTCTATCGTGTCCATGCAATCTGTGAGGCTGCCTCGAGCGACGCATTCCTGTTGCACAGAGTTGTTGAAGAAAGTAGCTTTTTATTGACCTAATACAGCGTGCAGATGTTGAGACGCTGAGACGTTGCGAAACTCAACAGCAGCCGCCGTTCGGAGAGCTGATGTTCGACTAATGGAAGATCTCTCACTGCTCTGTTGCTTAACATCCGTGGAATATTTAGCCAGATATGCTGTTGTCGCAGACAGACCCAATTAGGCCGGGGTCAGCGTAAACGATGACTTCAATTCAATATGCGGCGCGTATTTATGTTTCCCGCACGTGCATGAGGTCATCAGGTACCCCTGGTCTGTTTCTGATTTTCCACGCTGCAAAGATCCGCTTCGGCGAGAGGCTTTAGCATATAACTCGCCAAAGTCGACACTCGAGTATTTTCTATATAAATATGACCCCTCCCCCCCATCCCCCCTCCGCCATCCCCCTCCCCCTCCCCAGTACGCTCTCTGTGTGCTCCATGCGTAGAGAGCATGTGTGCCAGAGCATTCCTCCAGATATCCTATTGCGATCATCAATCCTCACATATGACATATATACACGTACTTCAAACGACAAACTTCCAGTGTTTGGAGAAAACAGAAAGGAAGAGTCGTAGCATCCCGTTCCTGTGTCGTCCCCGGTGCAGAGGGGGGTGAACCGACAAGCTGGGGGTGGGGGGGGGGGGCACCCACCCTATACCCACGGTTAAGGCGACATTACACTTCCATTAGGCGTTTTGCAGTGCTCCAGCGGCCCGGCCCCACGGAGCGGCGTGGAGCCTGCGAGCGACGGCCAGCGCTCTCAACGCTTCAGCGAGCTGGCTGCAAACATTTTGGCCAAATGATTCAATTACTCGTCCAGCGGAGCACTGAGCCAAAGAAAGCAGGCCGCTGGACCATCACTGTTTGTGTGTGTGTGTGTGTGTCTCTCTCTCTCTTGTGAATATGCATGCATGTGTGTGTGTGTGTGTGTGTCTTTTTGTGTCTTTTTGTGTCTTTTTGTGTCTTTGTGTGTATGTGTGTGTGTGTGTGTGTGTATGCGTGTGCCTATGTGTGTATTATGTGTGTGTGCTTGACTGTCTTTTAGTGAATGTGTATGCGTGTGTCTATGTGTGTACTATGCATGTGTGTGCTTAAGTGTCTTTTAGTGTATGTGTGGTGTGTGTGTGTGTTTTAGTGTCTTTTAGTGCATGTGTGTGTCCGTGTGTGTGGTGTGAGCGTGTGTGTGAGTGTGTGTTTGCAGGTGCCCATATGGATGTGTGCCTACGTGTCTGTGTGTGTATGTGTGTGTATGTGTGTGTGTGTGTGTGTGTGTGTGTGTGTGTTGTGTGTGTGTGTGTGTGCGCGTGTGTGGTGTGTGCGCGTGTGTGTGTGTGCGCGTGTGCTTTAGTGTGTGTGTCTAAATGTGAGCTGAAAAAGGGGACCTAATTGAAACCAGCTGTTCCACTGAAGCAGAGCTGGAGCGGAGCCAGAGCTGGAATGGACCGGCAGGGGCAGGCGGTCTGGTGGGAGGGGCCAAGCGGGGGGTCGATGAGGGCAGTATTTGAACTCTTTCCGCACTCATTAAATTAATTCACATGAATCGGAAGGTCATGGTCAAGGTCCGTTGGCCTTGGCCCTGTCACACGAAGACACAAAGTCAATCCGACACGAAGAAGATAGCCAGTTCCGATGCGTTATCGGTTGTCCATATACACACAGAGCTCCATTCTACCGTCGTGCATCAGAGTACGTCAAAGTTCTTTTCGAATGACACAACGCGAATACCTCGTAGAATTGACTTGAGTGAACTCTGTGTTAAATAAACTCCCCCATTTTCCACTGGAGTGCTGGCGTGGGGTGAGACTCTTGCGTTTGCTTCGCGACGACAGACCTCCCAGATATCGCTTGTCCTCACAGAGTTACGGAATTCCATCACGGAATGTTCCTCTCGTGCATCGAAATAGTCGGGAAATGTTACTCACTTTATTGTTCTCGATGTTCCCGTTGATTAAGTACCGTGACCCTGTATGAGCCACGTGAGAACACATGGTCTGCAGGGTCATGTTGCGCTTCTCGTTCCGCGCGGAGCACAGCGGCGCTGATATGGCGGCAGTTGGCCCCGGCGTAGGCACACGAGGGAGGAGCCGCTGTGGAGCTGGCATTATTGCTGTTGCACACGTTGATTTTACCGGCGTTGATGGCTCAAGGTAACCCTGGGGAGCGAAAGCGTAGAGCAAAAAGAGGAAGACGCTCGAGGAACCTGCGTCCATGTCCCGCCCCTTCAGGTGTAGACAGAGCGCTGCGCATGTGTATCGGGATGTTGGGGTTCATTTCCACTTGGATGTTGTGGATGACGTGGTCAGAATGAGTCCCAGACCATGCAAACCACCCCCCCCCCCCCACACCCCCCCCACACCCCCTCACACTTAACTTTGCAAGCGTGCATTTTGTGTGAGCAAGAGAGAGAGAGAGAGAGAGAGAGAGAGAGAGAGAGAGAGAGGGAGCTAAACTATAATGTCCGTCCCTCCGTGGCAGAATCTAGTTGGCGTAGCAGATTCAGACACGGAGAGGAAGTTGCCTCGGTCAACTAAAACAGAGAAGCAAATAGATGAACAGTGGTGTGGTCATGATGTTTTACCGGAAGCCCTTGAGTGGAAGCCCAAGTGATTGATGTGGTCTTTTACCGTCTTGCAACATAGGAGGCATTCTGTGATTCGCAACTTAAAAACTGTGTACTGGGTATGTGTGTGTGTGAGTGTGTCAATACTGTTGTGATGTATTCTGCTTCTACTCAATATTAATTAGTGACGACGACTAATATTTTGATCACATTTCCTGAATAATCTGGAGATTTGAGGTACACATTTCATTTCACGTCCAAGAACGACTGGGTGCTAAAAAAGATATCAGTGAAAGTAAGTCACACTTGGTGCGTTTAAACGGTCCAAAAAACGAAGTGCGACCCACAAACCGCTTTCAAGAAGTGGCTCAAGTCTTTCCCTCAGAGAAACCGAGAGATTCATGAGATTCAACACGTTGTTTCCATCGTAATGGATGAAACCGAGGTGTGGACTGCTATATCCTTCGGCGCTACCGTTCAAGCGTTCAACCCCCGACGTGTCGCGTCGCCTCATCTCCGTCTCCTCCGCCGCGGGGGAACAGCCTCATAATGAGACCTCCCCCTTCACCCTGCGTCCTCCTCCCCATGAACAACGACCCCGACGACGAAGTAGCTGGCTGGCTGGGGGGGGCGGGGGTGGGTGCGGGCGCCATGAGGTGTGCGGAGGGGTCAGACGGGGTCAGACTCCAGACCCCACAAGAGCCATGCCGGGGGGGAGGGAGGGGGTGTGTCTGTGTGTGTGTGTGTGTGTGGGGGGGGGGGGGTCAGACGCTGGATTAGACAGCAGAAGGAAGGCAAGTGGCAGATGTCAGGACATGAAGTGGAACACAGAGAAAAAATGACCACCTGACTGAATACAAGAAATGTGGGGGAAATTGGTGAAAAAAGACAAAAGCTGGTAGGAAAGAAAAAGATGGAGTGAGACAGACAAAGACGAGAGGAAATAACGAGAATGTGGGCGAGAGAGAAAAGGGGGACAAGAGAGAGAGAGAGAGAGAGAGAGAGAGAGAGAGAGAGGGAGGAAGAGAGAGGATTGCCTGCGTGTGTCTTTTGTGCTTGGCTGATGCCCCTCGGGCGGAGGAGATGATGGGCACATGAATCAGAAGCTGTCTGCCTGAAAATGGCAAAAGGCTGTCACATCTCTCTCTCTCTCTCTCTCTCCCCCTCCCCGATATTCGTCCCCCCCTTCTCTAGATCTCCCCTCTCTCTCTCTGTCTTCCTGACTCTCTCCTCTCTCCCCTCTATCCCTCCCCTCCTCTCTCTCTCTCTCTCTCTCCTCTCGCTCTCTCTCTCTCTCTCTCTCTCTCTCTCTCTCCTCTCTCTCTCTCTCTATCTCTCCGCTCCGTTTCTCTTCCTCCACTCTCCCCCCTCTGTCTCCTCTCTCCCTCCCCTCTCTCTTAGAAGCCCTGCACACTGCTCACACACTCCAATGGAGATAGGACAGAGGTGCACGCATTATGCACACACACACACACACACACACACACACACACACACACGCACACACACACACACACACACACTCACACACACACACACACACACACACACACACACACACGTAAACAATAAAAAGCAAGCAGCTCTTAGGATGGCCATATGGGGGGGGGGGGACCCATATGTGTGTGTGTGTGTGTGTGTGTCTGTGTGTGTGTGTGTGTGTGTGGTGTGTGTGTGTGTGTGTGCGTGTGTGCGTGTGTGCGTGTGTGCGGCGCATCTGGCGTTGCTGAATGTTTCTTTGCGTGTAAAGGTGGGAAGGGAGAGAGGGTTCAAGTCGGTCCGCATGAACGCACGCGGATCAACCACATCACCGGGGAGGCGGCGCTGCCAGACTGGATGGACCGGGAGGACCAGTGGAGACAAGACAGCCACGACAGCCTCTTCCTCCTCCTCTTCCTCTTCTGTACCTGATAGGATCCCCAACATCCACATCCACACCCTGCTCCGTCCACCACACTCAAACGGCCCTCACAACAGGGGGGTTTGAGCTCAGGTGGTCCGCCAACACACTCCACTCCGACTCCTAGATCAACAGCAAATCTCCACACCCCCAAAGTCCCAAAAGACCTCCATTTGGCTTCCTTGTCCCCCAACCGGATCAATTTCAAGATCCTGGTCCCTCACCTAACCTCACCAGACCTCACTGAGCTCCTCTTCTCCACTTACCCACCCCGCTTGGCCCTCAGATCCACCTCAGCCTCTATATAAAGTCTTATGAATTATTGCCTGTTATTATTATTATAGGAGAAAAGGTGGCCCTGTTCCACATGGTAATACCCAGCGTTGCAGAGCGGTACGGATGTATGGCTTCAAGAACGGAGCATACAACCAGACGCTTCACTGAGACACTTTAAAAGAACACTTGTGGTGTGGTCTAAATGTTAATGTCTAGTTGCATTAATAATGTAACATACACTATTACCGTAAAATAATAATAATAATAACGGTGTCTACTAATAAAGCGCTGTAATCTTATCTTGCGGTGTGCACATTATGGGTATGGGTTCAGGCTGGTTACACAGCGGGCGACAACACTGCAAACCAAAGACCAGATCGGTGACGTTAGAAGCTCCACCTGTTTTTTGCGGCTAGGCTAGGCTAGGCTAGGCTGGGCTAGGCTAACCGCACCCCGCTGCAGTCAAAACACCATTCATGTGTCATGTGGTGAGCGTACGCCATTATGCAAACAACAAGGACAGGGGAGGACACACAGAGCAACATAGTGTTGTTGTGTTGGTTGTGCTCATACAACATTTCAGTTAAGTCGTTTTTTTGTTTGTTTGATTCTCGTGGGAGATAATGACAGAGAAATGCTAAAAAAAAATATAAAATAAAAAGGGAGGTCGTTTGTGTTCCGAACTTTCCTCGGCTGCCATGTGCCCTCTTGCAGACTACCTCTCTGACATTGTCTCTGTCCCTGTCTTTCATTATCCACTTATCCTTCCTTCCTCTCGTCTATCATTTACTCTTTATTGCCCCGATCCATTCTCTGTTCCTCCTACCATTCTGAAATTGCCTTTTCTAATGCTGTGTGTCTGTGTGTGTGTGTTGATGTGTGTGTGTGTGTGTATGAGAGATATGTTTTATGTTGTTTTGGCTGTCACTGACAAGGTACCTACGGTTTTTAGTTTTTGATGTTTCTTTCTCTTCTTTTCTTCTTGGTGATAAAAGGTGTTTGTTTGTGTCTTTGCATTGTGTGTGTGTGTGTTGTGTGTGTGTGTGTGTGTGTGTGTGTGTGTGTGTGTGTGTGTGTGTGTGTGTGTGTATAGATTGTATGTGTTTAATTTTGTTTGTTTTTGTGAATTATTCTCAGTTGTTTTTCAGTGCGCCTTTTCATGATTCATCTCATAGATGTAACATATTTTACTATTAAAAATGTTTGTTTACACAAGGAGACATGTGTGTATGCGCTTGTATATGCACCACACATCTTTCTGTGTGTTTTGTATGGTTTTAATGAGCATTATGCCTGTGTGTGTGTGTGTGTGTGTGTGTATGTGTGTGTGTGTGTGTGTGTGTGTGTGTGTGTGTGTGTGTCTGTGACTCATAAGGTCTTCAAGATGCTTGGCTAATCTTGATGCTGTCGGTCTCATGAATGGATGAGAAGAGTCCTTCAGCATCCTTCACAGACACACACACACACACACACGCACACACACACACACACA
>PIJE02000304.1:31703-36703 GCA_002895965.2 Coryphaenoides rupestris
TCCCGCCCCCCCTAGTTACTGTTGCTATGTCCCCCAAGCTTTCCCACATGCTCTGCAGCATGTTAGTAATGTCCACTGAACAACACCCCCCTGCTGATGATTCTCTCTCAAGGATTCTCTTTCAATATCGCTGTATGTTATTTGCCAAAGGCCGCTACTTTATCTATGAGAGTTCTACAGAAAGGCCTGAACTATTTGACACAAGGATATATCCATGACATTCGGATTTCGGACGGAGCAGATGACAACATAAAACTTGATGCTAAGTGTTGGCGATCTATGCGGAAGACACAAACGCCTCACAAACTCCACATTGAAATTCGTCAGGACAAAATCGTGGAGTCCTACTGCACATGTAAAGCAGGGTGAGTACGTTAGTGATGTGTTTACAATGAAAATAAGCCTAAGATCTGCTAACTACTAGCTACAATGGGCTAATCACCTAGCTATGCTAATCACACGATGGCGCGGTAACAATCTGGTCCTAGCGAAAAAAACATTTCACTGCTCAATGTACCTGTACACTGAAATAGGTGACAAATAAACCTTTGAATTTTAACTAATTAGCGAGCTTTGTAGCTTTTTGTGTCGGCGCTGCTGTAAATTGATGTGTGGAGTCGCTATCAACCATTTGATTGTTGCACTTGTGAACTTTCAGTGTTTTAAGTACATCATAAAAACCACTGCGTTCAGTAATTGCCTTATCAGATACAGCACCTGTAAATGACAGACCCACTTGGATCACATCCAATCAATGCTTTGAGGGTTGTGCTTGACTTATAGTCACTATAAAGCTGACTCTGTAAAGCCAGTGCAGATGGCACCTGGGTCTTACATTCAGTACCATCAATAATGACTAAAGTAGAAGGAAATTATTTTCTAAAGTTTTCAGGCATGTTTTTAATAATAATGTCCACCAAATTTAAAATACATAAGCTCTATCCATGTATTAAAAACAAGTCCTGCAGACTGCATGGATACTCCAAATCTGGATGAAACGCGCTCCCTGTAATCTCTCTGGATATCTGTGGTCATTATTGCACGTTCCCCAAGCGCATCTAAGAACCATGTTGTTCTAACTAAATGTAGCTGTAGTCTAATATAAGAACCATGTTGTTCTAACTAAATGTAGCTGTAGTCTAATATAAGAACCATGTTGTTCGTCAAATAGTTCAGCCTTTCTGTAGAAGTCTCTTAGATAAAGTAGCGGCATTTGGCAAATAACATACAGCGATATTGAGAGAGAATCATCAGCAGGGGGGCGTTGTTCAGTGGACATTACCAACATGCTGCAGAGCTGTGGGAAAGCTTGTGGGGCATAGCAACAGTAACTAGGGGGGGCGGGACTTGCCGCTTGAGTAGGGAAAGGTCCATTGCCATGTGACTACTGTCCAGTGACGTCACAAGTGGGAATGTCCGGGAACTGTACCGACAGGTAAACAGATCTAGTCAGCATACATCTAGGTGGACATTCACACTTGTCAAGATGGACTCCCCCCGAACCAATCAGGGAAGAGATGCCTTGATTGGTCCGAAATGAGCACAGACCGGTCTAAATGGTCTCACACAGAGACAGACGTGCAGTCGACCGGGACAGAATTGCTTGGCATATTGTATGTTCTATTGGATGTTGGTAACATGCTCAGAATTGCTTATCCCAGCTATTTATGCAGGCAACTTAGCAATTATTAAACTCGTTCTATTAGCCTCATAACCATGAATGCTCAAAAACAGCTCTATTCCTATCTTTATGTACCACATCGATATATTGCGGTCGACGAGGACAGATGTTCTCTTGTGTTGTTGTACTGGACTTTTTGAAGGTCTTGGTCTCGTCTCGGAATCATTCTTTTTTTTACTGTGATTAGATGTAAAACTCTCCCCTTCAACTGCTTATTTTAAGTTTTAACATTTTACCGCTGCCACCCTGACACACCACACTGTGCCAAGGAAGAGAACACAAGGAGACACAAGGGAGAGAGCAGTGCACCATCTGTGGCTGCAGAGATGTCGTCCAAATCGTCAATCATGAGATTTGCTTTAAACAAAACACAAAGAGTTTATTTGCAAAATTGGTATAATAAATAATGCTTTCTTTCATTGGGAATTTTAACAGAGGAATGGTGTAAATGGTGTTGAATGGTGCCAGCACTATGATTATGGTCTTGATCTTGAAAACGGTCTCGCATTGATCTGGTCTCGGTCTTGACTCGGTCTTTGTCTTGATTCGGTCTTGCCCCCTCAAAGTCTTGGTCTTGACTCAGACTTGATACGCTCTGGTCTTGGTCTTGACTCAATCTCGGTTTAGGTGGTCTCGACTACAACACTAATGTTCTCACGGAGCATTTCACCCGTTAACAGCTGATGGACGGCTCTGACATTTCTTACAAATGACCCTCAGATTACAGTTCTTACCTATCTTATCTGCAGCACCTTCAATGCAAGATCAGATCAGATATTGTCAGGTCAGGGTTAGGGGTTAGTTAGTTAGTTATTGTTAGGTGTTGTTAACATTGAACAGGCAATACAGCCCGTAGATTATTGTACAGCACAGTGTGGTCCCTCTGAAATCCCCAGGTGCATTGGGGGTGAAACCTGGCCAAAGGTCAGATTCATCAGAGGAGAGCGGGTGCTTTATCATATTTTTGAACCCCACATCTGCATGATTGGAAATCAGAAAATAGGTCACAAAGATAGGGTGGATAGGGTGGATTTAAATAGCTTTAAATGAGGATGTGAATGTGCTCCGAAACCAGGCAGGCTGCATTTATCTACGAGGTCCACTCTACCGGTAAACCAATTAATGAAGTCCTAGTAACCTAAAAGAAAATGTGCTTTTTCTGTAATTTGAGCTAAATAGTCAATTCAGGTTGGTTCTAAATAGTCAATTCAGGTTGGTTCTATTGTATTCTGTACTATTTGAAGAACAAAATGCAAACATGGAAGAGTATTTCATTTTTTATTTGAAAATGTCTGTGTGTGTGTGTGTGTGTGTGTGTGTGTGTGTGTGTGTGTGTTTGTGTGTGTGTGTGTGTGTGCATGTGTGTGCGTGTGTGTGCGTGTGTGTGTGTGTGTGTGTGTGTTCTTCTGGACTCTCCCTACATGTCTGTGAGTCTGTGTTCCTCCTCTGGGGAGGTCATTGCTCTACAGTTGAGTTTGTTTACTCCTCGGGGTCTCCGGATTAGGAGTTGGCGTACCGCTAGGATTCATTTTCTAATCTTTTTATCAGCGGCTGAATATTTATGATGTTGCATGTGATTATAGTGGTTTTGGTGGGTATATGGTTGTGGGTGGCAAGCTGGGCTGCACACGTGTGAGAGGATTTGCAGCGGCCGTGAGAATGAACAGGAGAAGAGTGTGAGTGTCTTGGAAGGGACAGCGGAGTGAACGGGTGAATGAATGAATGAGTGAATGAAGGAGTGAATGAAGGATAGGTGCAGGATTTAGGGTGAGAGCAGTGAGATTATGAGATGAAATTGAGCTGGCAAGTGGACCTGTTGCAGACGACAGAGCATTACCAACGCCACATACTCAAATAATGGGACGAAAACATCAATGATCCACAGTAACAAGATACAAGAAAATAAATGAAGATGAACCTACATTATGCATTGCAGTAATTTTGTACAGATTTTATAATGTATACAACTCATTGTAATAACTCATAACTGCATGGCCAGACCCTTCTCTAAACAAGATTATTGAGGATTTTTGACTGGAAGTTTCATCCAAAGATATAAAGACATTGCCTGGGATCCTGATGAAACATGTACATCCTAAAAACATATACTACATTTACTACAAGTTAACAGATAACAAATGAAGGAGGGGCGGAAATGTATGTGGGTTTTTCTCTGATCTAAAATAGAATTATTAATATACAATTTCATGTTTACATGAATAAAATCATTGATATTTTGACATTACAAAGACAACAAAAATAATGGAGAATGAAATATTGAACCCCAAAATCAGATTTTTTTTGCTTGGCAAGTCGACCACGTTTGATGTCTGGCGAGGCGAGGTGTGTGTGTGTGTGTGTGTGTGTGTGTGTGTGTGTGCATGCGTGCATGTGTGTGCGTGTGTGCGTGCGTGCGTGTGTGTGTGTGTGTGTGTGTGTGTGTCGGGGGGGGGGTGGTTGCGGTGGTGGTGCTTTGATCATAAAAGACAGGTTTGAGTTGGGGGTCGCATGAATAGTTTCACTCCATTCACCACCAGCTACTCTCGTCTCTCCAGGACCTTGGTCCGATAACAGAGCACCCTCTCTCAACCATTTACAAGCCTGTCCACATTCCACAGTGAGCGTAGCGAGGCTAGCTCCTGGATTTAAAAAAACGATAATCCATTACAGTGATTCAATTCCCTTCCCCTTTCACACAAAGAACGGCCTGCGCTAGTGGCCTTTATTATGGAGTGTTTTCATTTTGCCTGTCCGGCGGTTATTTTCGAAGAATATTTCTCTTACAAATTCATTATGTTCTACTTTGTGGCACACTGATATTGGTTATACTTTTTATTCGTCCCATATGATTTGATTTTATGTGCACAATTACACAACTTCACCTGCAGCAGTGACAAGCCCCATTGTATATTTTGTATAATTGAATAATGGCCTCGTCGTTGAAGTCACTGGCTTTTGCGACTCAAAGTCAGACGTTTCTTAAGGCAAAAACGTTACGCCTCCAACCATAACCATAACGATGGCCTCCGCGTGTCCTCTGCAAACGCAATACATTTTCATCCAAACAAATGTGATTACTTTCAACCCGACGCTCACAGGTTGAACACAAAGCATTTGAAGCTTCCACTTAAATCCCTTTACCACCCTTATTCGCCTCTACGGTGTTTATATTGCTTTTTCTTCTTTTTAAATGAAGTGTAGGAAATGTAATCACATTAACAACCACGTGGCATGAACTAGAACACTGAAGATTGTATTAAAGCGTAATGAGGATTAAAAGAAGAACAGGTCTTGGGCTTAGTTAGCGTGGCACTCTGAG
>PIJE02000304.1:39203-46703 GCA_002895965.2 Coryphaenoides rupestris
CCCGGGTAAGCATGAGAGAATATCTGGTAATAACCTTTCAACAACCTAATGGGTACCAGGTGACTTCAGTGTGTTTCTACAGGGGCTTCCAGAAGAGGCAATTTTGGGCATTCCCTCGTCCAGAGACCAAGCATTCACGCGTCTAACGACACGCCCGGCGCGTCCGGCACAGCGAGGTGCAATCTCTCCAACTAAATCGGAGAGGAGTGGTAATCCACATGATTTCTGTGCTGTGATTTCTACCTAATGTTCTCGCATCGTATTGTCGTACTCTTGGGATTCGTGGATTCCGGGGCGCATGGAGCGATAACACTTGACAGTGATTCTGGGCGGGTCTGGATGAGTTCGAAGGGAACATTGCTGTATTTTACTCAACGTCGGGAACTGCAGATTCAAGCAGTCATTTTTATCTACTTATTTATGACTAGTAGAATACAAGGTTGTGTTATAGCACACCGTGTTTTAGGGCGTTGCTGATTTTGCAGTTTAGCATTGGGTTTAATTTCATATATGTATTTAATAGCCACGATACATTGTTGCTGTCTTGGACCCTGTCTGTTACACTTCTAGCGATGTCTAATATGTATTTGGTCGATGATGAAGCCTCACACCGTGGATTTCTGATGTTTCTCATGACAGTTTATTGATAGTGCACGACATAGGCAGCGCTGGAAGCTAATGCAATGGAGCAGAACGCGTTCTCAGAAAGTGGGTTCCATTTTTATTCCCCAAATTGCGGGACACAAACTGCCATTCTTTGTTCTTCTTGTTCTTGTTCTTGTTGTTGTGTGGAAGAATATCAGTGCACAGATCAAATCAAAGCGCCTCGTGCGGTTACTGGTATTTTCTCCATGTTGCCAGGATGTCGTCATCCCAGTGATCTTTTGGGAAGTTTAACAGTGTTTTTTTGTTTTTGTTTTCTTGCGTTTTTCTGTGTGGGCCCTGGGCAGACAGCCGGGAAGAGGCTGCTCCTGATCAATGTCACGTCGGGACCGAGGCCAAAGTGTCCATTTGGAAGCGCTCTAGGAACTGGATCCTCGGTCCGGCGGCGTCAGTGGATCCTCCCAGGATAATTGCAAAGGGCTGCTGGGAAAGCTGATTAGTTGTCATTATTTCATGGGAGAGAGTGTAATTTGAACATTGAGCAAATCGAACGAATGTAGGAAAACTTTCACAATCAAAAGTTGAGCATAATAAATGGGGAACTCTGGGAACTCCTGCTGAAAGCCTACGCGCAAGCGTCTTGCCAGCATGTGAGGATGTGCTTGTTTTAATCCAGGGATGATGTGGGATGATGAAATAGGGATGATGGAACCAGCCAAGCCAGCCTCTCACTCTTAACCTCCATCAGAGATGGGTCAGCGTTCAGGGAGCTTGTGGAGAACGAAAAATGTCATAAAACACAGCATAACATCAATACCCTTTCTCCCATACCACTTTCTGAATGTGTGTGTGTGTTCATGCATGTGTGTGTGTTCATACGTGTGTGTGTGTGTGTGTGTGTGCGTGTCTGTGTGCGTGCCTGCCCAAGACATTGGAAGATAGAATCGGGTATTCTTTCTCGCAATTGCGTCAGCATTTAGTTAACAATCGTGTCGTTGTTATTTTTTTCGTTTTTTTTCCACGGGCCCCTAGGAGCGCACAGAAAGAGCTCCTTCCACCAGAAGCGGTGGTGTGTTAACATCAGTCGGATTGTGAAACCATCTCCAGCTGACCCCGTCTGAACCCTGGGGACGCCGCTGAATGAGATGTCAAGTAAGTGCGGGAAAATCCCCCAGCCGATAAGGCGAGAGCGTGTGAGAAAATACTCGGGAGAATTTTTGGGAGCGTTAATAACTTTCAAATGTCACATTTGTCAGGAAGGGCAGATGTGTGTATGTGTGCGTTTGTGGGTGTGTGTGTGTGTGTGTGTGTGCATGTGTGCGTGCGTGCACCCTCAATATGCTGTCATAAGATAACATGAAATAATGGTTCCCGACACGAGGGTGGAAGGAAAGGCACCGTGGCCCTCCTGGTGAACAGCGGGGACTGCTGCGGCTGCATGATAAACGTGCACACACACACACACACACACACACACACGCACACATGCACACACACACATGCACACACACCATGCACGGCCCCCCAAAATGAGATGTATTCACGGTGGGCCGGCGCGGTGAAGGGCAAGGGGAGTGGAGTGGACGCCAAGAGACAAAAGGACAGACAGAAAGCCGCTCTGTCTCCCAAGGAGGCAGACGTTTGACCTCATTAGTATGCTAACGTATGCGGCGGACGCTAGGGGACGTTGGGACGCTTGGCTTGTTTTGTTTTAGGAAACCCCTAAGAAAGCAATGGCGTCCGCTCGCTAAAAAACAATCTTTTCATGCCCTGAGCCCCCCACAACCTCAAGCCCTTTCTCCCTGGCCTACGTCTGACCCTCTCGACACCGCTGGTCCTCAACCACGGGGTCGCGGGCAGATAGAGGCCCGTGGACCATTGGCCATCCAGCCACAGAGATTTAGAAATGAGGCTAAATACTTTTTTTTTTTTACTTCTCGATAATTAACTCAATCACAATTTACAATCTATTTTATTGTACTAATTACATTTAACAAGACATTTAACCCAATGATGGTTGCCCAAATGGGGACATTGGGGGCCCTTAGCATTTATCTGAATCAAGCTTTATTTTTATTTCACAGCCTATCAAACACCTGTTGCTATGCAGCTTGTGTTTATGATGCAGGTCCCATACATCCATATTTGCTCATAACCTCACCTGTATCAGAGGTCAGGTGACGTAATTAGCGCTCTTGGTTGGGGTGGATAGCTGTGTCATACATACTTTGATAGCTTGATAGATTTGAAGTTGCTAATTATGCATCTGCTGTTATAACTGTGAGTTATAAACGGTGAGACTGTCTATTACCAAAACTGTTTATTAAATGGCCCTATGATTGGTGTGTTTACTCCACACACACACACACACACACACACACACACACACACACACATACACACACACACACACCCCCACACACCGAGGATATGTTTCATATTTGCATAGCGGTCCACAGTAACAAACAGGTAGAGTCACCCTGCTCTCAATAGCCTCCAACTCCAAGCAAACATCCATGCATTAAAATGCAGGAAAAATATCCATACGCCGTCGCTGTTGTGGATTCTTGTTGTTGTTGTTGTTGTTGTTTATTATATGATGAGGCAACGAGCGCAAGAGAGCTGTTGTTTAGTTTTGGTTGCTTGTTTTTCCCCGTCTCAAGTAACAAGGCGCTCGCTTTACCGCTCAGCCAGTCCTCAGGCTCTGCACAACAATGGACCAGAGAAAGGAGAGAGAGAGAGAGAGAGAGAGAGAGAGAGAGAGAGCGAGCATCTGATGAGAGAAGAGAAGAAAGAAGAAGAAGAGAGAGAGAAAATCCCATCGTCTCTACAAGGCTTAGCTCCTCTAAAGATGTAAATCTGGAGAAACCAAGAAAGCCATTACGCACTCAAGAGGGCAATGATGAAATAATGAAATAATGAAAGAAAGAAAGAGAGAGAGAGAGAGAAAGAGAGAAAGATAGGGAGAGAGAGAGAGAAGGAAAAATAATGAATGAACGTCAGAAAGAACGAGAAAAAGAATGAAGAGCATAGAAGAAATTGAACGGGCATGTTGGCATTTGCTAAGAAGGGTAATCAAAGTCACCCTCTCTCCCACACACACACACACACACACACACACATGCACAGACTCTCAACACACACACACACACACACACACACACACACGCACGCCAGCCATGTCCCCAATGTCCGTCCCCCAACTGTCTGTCCCACACCGGCCACGTCATCCCAGACACACCCGCGCCCACAAATACCTGCCTCCCCGTGGCCTTTAGCGGCGGGGCTGGAGACGTCTCCGCCCACTAATTGCGTCTGACAGTCTGGTCCTCTGAATAAGCACCGAGAGCCGTGGGTGGGGGTGGGGGAAGGTGGTGTTTCTGTCGTTATCGGTGGTGGTGGTGGTGGTGGTGGAGGTGGTGGTGGTGGTGGAGGGTGGAGTGCCTGAGTGTGTGGGGGTGGCGATGCTAAACTGACAGATGACGGAAGAGGCAAAGGCACGGAAGGGTATAGTTGGAGAGGGAGAGGGAGAGAGAGAGAGAGAGAGAGAGAGAGAGAGAGAGAGAGAGAGAGAGAGAGAGCGAGAGAGGGGAGCTGTGAGTGGAGTCGGTTCCAGTCAGTCAATTACCGCTTCTGCGTTTTCAATGGAGAACGTGGAGCGCTACGGCTGCGCTTTGTGAATTGACTTGAATCGAATTGAATGGCGGGAGTGTTGTTTTGACACCGTTTGTGGCCGCCAATCATTCACTCCTTAAAATCCTCCGTCCAAAATCTTGACGGCGGGTTGAAACACGGGGAGGTAAAAAGAAAAGAGTTATAAAAAAACCGGGAGATTTCATTGCGTCCGTATCGTAACAAGTGGATTTCACATTTATTGTGGCGGCGGAGGTCAGACATCTGCGGTCGTTAGTGCGAGGTGGACTGAAGGAGATTGAGAGAGAGAGAGAGAGAGAGAGCGAGAGAGAGAGAGGGCGAAGAGGAGAGGACGGTGAGGATGCGAGGGAGGATAAAGAGAGAGAGGATGAAGCAGCTTGTAACAGAGGAAAGAGGACATAGGACGGACCTGAAGGGAATTATTAATTTGGGAAGGGATAGAAAGGGGATAGAGAGGGAGAGACAGACAGAGAGAGAGAGAGAGAGAGAGAGAGAGAGAGAGATAGAGAGAGAGAGGGACAGAGAATGAGGAGGAGGAGGAGGAGGAGGAGGAGGAGGAGGAGGAGAAGGGCACCGAAGTAAGGACGACGAAATGAGGACTGAGGAGTCGCACGTACGCACGCAGACATAAGTCAGACACGGCGCAAACAAAACGAGACAAGGGCAGATGAAACGACGATATGTACAGAGACGGAAAAAAAAGAAAAGAAAAATGGCATCCGCAAGACCCATTCCTCCTTAAAAGACCCCCAAGGAGTTAAAAATCGGAAAGGATTTTGAAAAGATAGAAAATCGATGTGTCTGAGGCGAGCGAGGGGGAACCATGGGAACGGAGATGGAAGGAGTGTGGAAAAGAGAATAGTGATTGGCGCGGAGCGGGGAGGTTTTGGGAGGGAAGAGGGGAACGTTGTGGAGGAGAATGTGCTGTTGTGTCGCGTCCTCAGGAGCCCCGCACTTCAAAGGGCCCCACATCAACACCATTACAAGAGAAGGAGAGACACAAGCGATGAGGAAGTGGAGGTGAAGAGAAGGGAAGACGACGCGCCGCCTTTACTCTCTGTCTCTGTCTCTCTCTCTCTCTCTGTCTCTCTCTCTCTCTCTTGCTCTCAATCTCCCTTTCTCTTTGTTTTTTGTTCTTTCTTTCTTCTTTTCCTTTTTTTCCTTCCCCCATCTCTGCCTCTTCTCATGTCGTGTCATGTCCCGCCACCCCACAGATCCTGAGTCCTGGGTCCATCCATCTATCCATCCATCCATCCTTCCTTCCATCCATCCATCCATCCATCCATCCATCCTTCCTTCCATCCATCCATCCATCCATCCATCCATCCATCCATCCATCCTTCCTTCCATCCATCCTTCCATCCATCCTTCCTTCCTTCCATCCATCCATCTTTCCATCCATCCTTCCATCCATCCATCCATCCATCCATCCATTCATCCTTCCATCCATCCATCCTTCCATTCATCCGTCCATTCATCCATCCATCCTTTCATCCATCCATCCATCCATTCATCCTTCCATCCATCCATCCATCCATCCATTCATCCATCCATCCTTCCATCCATCCAACCATCCATCCATGCATTCATTCATCTATCCATTCACAATATCTTTTGTTGTTCAATTCAACAGTTCAACAATCCCAATCTTGTCAATTTCCATTCATCCATCCACTCATCCATCCTTCCATCCATCCATTCATCCATCCATCTATCTATCCATCTATCCACTCATCCATTATTCCACTCATCCATCCATCCATCAATCATCCATCCATCCATATATCCAGTCATCCATTCATCCATCCATCCATCCATATATCCAGTCATCCATTTATCCATCCATCCATCCATTCCCCTTCATCCATCTATCTATCCATCATGTATCCCTCAGTCCGTTGGTGCCACCCAACACTAGGCAGACGGAGACTATTCCAGATGAGACAGTAAAGAGAGGGAGTGAGTGAGACTTCTGGAATGACATTGGAACCACAGTGTAATGCAATGTAAAGGGAGCTAACGGCGGCCCACAGGCTCTCCGCCACGCGCCATCAAGTGCAGAACCAGCCCCCGCTGATCAGATAAGAGTGTCTGCTTCCACACCTCACTCTCCTTATCATCTCTCTCTCCCTCACTCTCTCTCTCTCTCTGCTCTCTCTCTCTCTCTCTCTCTCTCTCTCTCTCTCTCTCTCTGTCTGTCTGTGTATCTGTCTGTGTGCGTCTCTCTCTCTCACTCCGTCTCTCTCTCTGTCTCTCTTTCTCTCTCTCTCTCTCTCTCTCTCTCTCTCTCTCTCTCTCTCTCTCTCTCTGTCTCTCTCTCTCTGTCTCCTTTAAAACTAACTTCTAAAACAGATAGAAAAAAAGATAAGCAAAAATAGCAAAAGACTGAAATTACCAAGTAAACTATATATTTTTTGCCATCCCACAGAACTGTAGTTTAATCACAAGTCATTTTCTTGCCGGCTTGTGCAGTATCCTGAGGAAAGGACCCACTTGGCAATGCATTATGGAAATGATGACATTGTTATTCTGAAGTTTGTATGATTACATATTCATATTTTTGGGTTCGTTCTTTTCATATGCAAATAAAGACAACACAACACAAAACCATTTTCACCTGCATTTTGCCAGGGGGATCCGCTTTTCTCTCGACTTGGCAGAGAAAAAGGCTGGGTTCAGGGAATACAGACTGAGTTAAGGGAATAGAGGTTGGGTTAAGGGAATAGCTGGAGTTTGAAACATGCAACCTCGTGTCAGAGTATGAGCACAAGAGCATCGTGAGGACTGGTTATGCAGTGTTCACAAGGTTAGGGTGTTGGTCACACGTGGCCCGGTCTGGACTTCTGCCGACGACACAGTATTGTTGTCATTGTGAAATTCGTCTTCAAATCTATATCTATGTCAAAATATTTTGCCATTATTGTGATTTTTTGTCGTTTTAAAAAATGAGATTATATCTAGTTCTCAACAGTACACACTCCTAGCACATTATTGAATGCCTGCATAATGTCTGCTCGATGTGCCTGCTTGCCTACTTAACACAAACCATAATTGTCATTACAATACACTAAGAGCAGCAGTAGTCTTTCAGGTGCCAAATGCGAATTGCATACTGAAGATGACAAAGTGGCTTCAGTACTGTCTATTAGGGCATTTTTATTCAACTTCTTGAGGTTGTTCTGCGTTTCTCAGCGTTAGTCTTTACAACATATAGATATTGTGTGTGGCTTAAGTCTTAAGCCC
>PIJE02000304.1:50448-55448 GCA_002895965.2 Coryphaenoides rupestris
ATGTTGTTCAAATGGGGGGGGGGAGTGCTTCAGAGATCAAGTCAATAAATGATCAAATGATAAAAATCTAATTAAAAACACCACAACATGCACCCCCCCATATGAACAACATAGAGACTGAAAAAACAGCAGATAAGTAGTATTACTGCTAGCCTACCAGTGAAGGAAATCAATATCATCTCATTAATATTTCAAGGGGTCTAATCAGTGCTGATTTAAAAAGGTTTGTGGAGGCCTGACTACGCCCCAGCAATGTTGAAATTGTTGAGTGCATTATTAAAGTTGGAAAGATAACCATCATTATAATGATTCTACTCCCATCATAATAATACTATCAATATTGTTCACAATAATATGTTCACTATGTTTGTGTTGACGTTGAATGTGTCCACATTTTGACGATACTGTGTGTTTGCTGATTACTGATTCACATGGCCATAGCATGTGGATCCATGTTTTTCATATGGATCATTCATAAGTTACTATGCATAAGAATCATGGATTCCTTCTCATTACTGGCCCCTTTGGCGGTAAGGGAACTGCAGTGAAGTGCATTCAGAGCCCTGGATTGTGAACTGCGTGGGTTGAGACAATCATAAACTAATGTTAGTTATAATCATAAATATACATCGTACAAATTCAATGAAAAAGTTATGTTAAATGACATAATGTTCACTTATTGCCATTAAAAGTGATTTATGCATGTACAAATCCTACACATAGTCGCTTAAAATGTTTCTTTCATATTCATATTTTATATCAAACAATATTTGATAAGTCAGCGCTTTAGATGTGGGACATATTAACAAGAGGAACCATTTTTATTAATTAGATTCTTGGAAATGTAATTGTTAAGGGTAAAGCACACACTAATTAGTGTGTAAGAAGTACACTCAAATATAGTCCTCCGAGGGGCTAACCACCTAAATCATCCTGGCTGGAAATGTTAAAACAAAATGGGATTCCTGTATTTTAGGCATTTTTCATTGTCATTAAACCACTGAGGGCTCAAAGCTTGAAATTATCCACTCAGCAAAATAAAATAAAAGTCTTCCCGAGGCCAACAGCATAAAAAATGGTATGTAAATATAATACAGCCGCCGCAGGGCAGCTGTACAAAGACCTACCTCTGCTCTCAATCTTACTTTATGAGCCCTTCACCAGGAGAGCGCAGCAACCTGAATTCACTGTGAAACCACGGCCACGGACGCAAGGATGAAGTCGCGCGCCAGCAAGAACAATATGCATTAGATTTTGGAAATATAAAGTCCTGGCTTACACAAAAAAAAAAAATGGTAAACATGAATTGCAAGTGGCTGACGGGAAGATAATTGAACTAGCCAGAGAGACCTTGAAGTTATAGCCATTAGGAAGGTGAAGCTAGTCGTCGGGCTGATCCGCTAATCCCGCGGCTAATCTCGTAGCGTGAAGGAGCGAGCGCGAAGGCGGTAGCGGTGCCGTGATGCAATGTCGTGCCCTTGCTTGCTAAGCTTATCTCGCTGTGCAGTAGCTCATAAGCATATTGCTATATTACGACTCGGTAAGCGCGCACATGCAACCGGGTGAGATCAGTCCAAGCGTCTGTTTGCGATGCGAGGCGAGCTTTGTCTTTGTCTGAGCAGACGGAGATCGGTGGATGGCGGAGGCAAGATGGCGGCGGTGGCGGTGGTGGTGGTGGTGGTGGGGGGGGGGGGGGGTGTGGGGGGCGGGTTGCCACGTAAGTGAAACGGTGCGTGTTTCGATCACTGCGGTGTGCAAATCTATTGGCACGTGGGCCTCTTCCGTATCCGATGTCAATCCTCCATTATTTTTCCGCGCGAGTATCAGCTTCTTCTGGCTTCTGGCTACCGCTTCGATTTGGCCGTCTAGTTTATGTTTTTTTTTTATTCCAAAACAAAGTCTATTTAAGTAGTTACAATGCAAAGGCCATCGATCGTCGCGCTATCATCACTGTGCAGCGTCATCATAAAAATAGCAGCAATAAACAGTAAACGACTGAGAAGGAAGTAAAAGTTGCACGGGATGTTATAGTTATGGGGTAAGCTATTTCTCTTATCATAATGATGTGGTGTAGGCCCTAAAATGAATGAACATGTAGATTGGTCATTATATGAACTCTGCAAGGAGTATATTTGTGGGGGAATTTTCCTCATCATCAGTCTCCCTGGGAACAGGGAGGAGGATCGCTGCAAAACTTGCAAATGGTCATGGGCATCCATAAAATGGTGATCTTTGTATTAACGGCACACTAAAGACAGTGTTTCTCCCCCCTCTAGAAGAGTTGTAATTATTGTGTCGACATTCATCAACGCTCTCCCGAGCCGCTGAACGCTTTAATTTCCCTCTCCGGGAAGCAGGATACTGCCGGCGTCTCGCGGCGTCTGCGGGCCGCTGACCTGCGGTGGAGCCCCTGATTAACAATCAAGCCGTATTTTAATATGCCGTTCATATGCGGCCGGCGCTGTTACCGCGGTGATACATGCGTCCCCTGGCCGCTGTGTTAGCCGCCGTACGATCCTTTGTGCTTCCACACAGCCCCGGCCAACACTGCGACACGGAGAGGAAGGAGAAGAGAAACACAGAGTGTGTGTTTCCATGCAAAACGAAAACCCCGCCCCTTCCCCCCCCCCCCACACACCCACCACCTGACCAGTTCCCCACTGCAACTCTTGCAGCAGTCACACGATTGGCTCGGCTCGTAATGGATCGTGGCGAATAAGAAGAGAAAGAGGAGAGGAATGGTGTGTGTGTGTGTGTGTGTGTGTGTGTGTGTGTGTGTGTGTGTGTGTGTGTGTGTGTGTGTGTGTGTGTGCCGCCTTGATAAGCTGCCAGCGACCTGCTGTCTGTCCAGAAATATTCAGTTCTGACACAGCCTCATCTGTTTTCCATTTCCACGGCGTGGAAATGTTTCTTCCTGCTGCTAAAAGCTACGCTAATGTGTTTCCATCCCTGGCTTCCACACACATGCACACACACACACACACACACACACGCTCGCACACACACGCTCGCACACACACATTCGGTACACACACATGCACACAAAAATCCATTCGCAGGCATGAACACACACCCTTCCACTCAAGCATAGGGTCGACACACAAAAACACAGCCACGTCATGTTGATGCACAAACACACACACACACACACACACACAAGCAAACACACACACACACACACACACACAACAAACACACACACACACACAACATTCACTCCCATTCATATAGACTATTTCAACAGACATTCATCTAATAACAGCCTGGCTCCCGGGCGTCCTGTTCATTTCCACCACTGCCCTAATGTGCTCTCTTGTGAGAGAAACACACACACACACACACACACACACACACACCACACACACACACACACACAGGGAAACCAAAAACACACTCACTCACTCACTCACTCACTCACTCACTCACCCACTCACCCGTCAATCAGTGTGATTCGCTGTAGCTCTGAGTGTCTGCGAGTGTGAGAGCGCAGGTTGAGTCTCTTGTTTCATGTGACGATTGGCATTCTGTGCGCCCGTGACACCCAGAGACTCCCCGCTGTGACCCCAGAGCTGAGCCACCGCACGGGTCGGTGCAGCGATGTGGCATCGGAACTGTGGCACGTTGTGGAGGCACAATCACACACACACACACACACACACTCACCCCACAACTGCGTCACACACACACACACACACACAGTGGGTGGATTGTTTCTTATGAGTTTTCTTTCATATCTGTCTACCCTCTGAAAGGAAACATGACTTCAAGTGGCATCTCTCTCTCTCTCTCTCTGTTTCAATGGCTCTCTCTCTCTTTCTTCTCTCTCTCTCTCTCTCTGTCTCCTCTCTCTGTCTCTATGCTCTCTGTTGTCTCTATGCCTCTCTATTCTATGCCTCTCTCGTACTGTCTCTATGCCTCTCGCTCTATCTCTATGCCTCTCTCTCTGTCTCTATGCCTCTCTCTGTCTCTCCGGAAAATAAACATAGAAAATGTTCCTGTTAAATAGGAAAAATAAAGCAAAGTAAAATATCAATTATCAGTGTAAGTACAGTTAAAAAATGGCAATGGGGTAATGGTGTGGGAGTGAATCACTATTTCCCTCTCTCACTCTCTCTCTCTCTCTCGCTCTCTCTCTCACTCTCTCTCTCTCTCTCACTCTCTCTCTCTCTTCTCTCTCTCTCTCTCTCTCTCTCTCTCTCTCTCTCTCTCTCTCTCTCTCTCTCTCTCTCTCGCTCTCTCTCTCTCTCTCTCTCTTTCGATCACACAGTTAAGTCTGAAGGCTCTCGCCCCTGAGGAGAGGTCAATACAGCGATGGACTTGGTGATGAGCTGGCCTTGTAGTCCTACACCTGCTCTTTAATATTAAACACATTTTTTTCAACGATGATGAGGCAGCCGTTTCTAGCTGAAAACGACAACGCTGTGAAACTGCTTGATATTGACTTTGAAGGTTTGGCTTTACTTTACATTATTGCATTACACCAGGTACTAAGCAACACAATCACCTATAACACCAAGTACTTAATGTGTAACAATGCTACATATTAATGGAGGGTAGAACTCTTATTCCTAACCTTAACCCCTCACCTTAAACACACCGGATAAGATAAGATAAGATAAGATAAGATAAGATAAGATAGATAAGATAAGATAAGATAGAACTTTCATCCGAAGGAATTCTTTTGCCAGGGTTGCTCAAAAACAACATAAGAATACAAAATAGCCCTATGCTGTTCCAAAACATTATTCCATATGAAGTGCTCACACTGTTCCACGGTGTTACGCGGTACTGACTCGTGTAATTACCCCGTAATGGGACACTGTAATGTAAAGTGTAACCGAAACCTTCAAAGTCAATATGGTGCAGCTCTGTATAGATAGCGTGTTCAGATCAGGTGTACTCCACACCCTGCCGTCGTCTCGCATTATCCCTAACAGGAACATGTAGGTCATTTGGATGGTGGGTTGTTAATGGATGCTTGATTCCAGGCGTCTCAAGGC
>PIJE02000304.1:62948-72948 GCA_002895965.2 Coryphaenoides rupestris
GCCAGTCTGCGTGGTGAATCGCAGCCAAAACAAACTCCAAAAGCTAGCCGGATTTGTCCCCCTTTTTTTTCTTTTTTTTTCTAAATAAGCCTTTTCTAGTAAATTAGATGAAAAGAGATTAAAAAACCCTTTGGGCAATGAATTTGATTTGTGTTACTTGATAGACTTCATGGATGCGTTTATGAGCAGAGGCCCAGTGCAGCACGATGTTTAGGTTTCAACACATGGTGTTGAAAGGTACAGTATGTTGTTGTTGTTGTTGGCATAGCAACGAACTAACTAACAAATAGCTAACTAACACATGTAGCCTGCCGAGAATTCAAGGGGAACCGTCCCGTGCAGATATTTTGCTAAATCACTGCTTCATATGCATGTTGTCGGGAAATCTCGGTCTACAACATTAACTCTGTTTCTGTGAAGTTGAGCCATTTTTGTCGTCCTAATGGAGCATGCAAATAGCCCTTGATGTCAATGGTCAAAATTGTCACGGAAATGGAGCTGATAGTGGTCTCTTCCCCTTTTAGATTTAATGCATTTTTGAATGTTCATCAAACTTAAATTGCAATAAAAGTGTAATTTCTAGCTTCTCGGATAGCTCTGATGTGATGTATCACTAGGAGCCTAAATGTATCTCAGAGAGATGTTGCATAAGTGACATGATTGTTGGGAATTCAAGTTCCTGCGAGTTCTACAAACTTTCATTTTACCGAGTTAGTTTGGTTTTAAAAGTAAGTAAAAAAAAATGCGTTGCATTTGCTGTGAATTGGCTAACCCTCATCACACTCCAAAGGCAGCCAACTTCACTCAGAATCGGTGACAAGCAATGAGACATGAATAAAACATCTGCAGCAATTATCTGCACCAGCGATGTCAACAAAATGCCCTTTCATCTGCTTTTTGTAACATAGGTGGTATCGCCACGGCAGTCCGCATGGTGTGTGTGTGTGTGTGTGTGTGTGTGTGTGTGTGTGTGTGTGTGTGTGTGTAGGTGTGTGGGCGTAGGTGTGTGTCGGCACGAGGTGAGCCTTAGAGAGAGGTGGGGATCCGCGATGATCCGTTTCGTGTGCCAGGAGTTTTCTTAAAAATTAATGGTGTCGAAGGGTGAGGAGGATAGCAAGCTCCGCGTGGAAGCGACTTTAATCTTCTCCTCTTCCCAGCATTCCATCTCCTTTCTTCTCCTTCCGCTTTTCACTCTCCCTCCCTCTCTCTCTCTCTCTCTCTCTCTCTCTCTCTCTCTCTCTATCTCTCTTTTTCAAACTCCTGTTCTCTGTTCTCTGTTCTCTCTTCTCTTCTTTCTCTCTTTCATCTCTCTCCCCACACACACACGCTTTTTATATTCTCTCTTTTCCCCCGGCCCGTTCATTCATGCCTCTCTTTGCTCGGCTTCCTTTTCTTTACCCTCCAAATGACTGACAGATTGGGCAGATCACCCCGTGGCCCACCCCACCCCACCCCCCTCCCGCCCCCCACCCTCCTACCGCCCCCACCCAAACACCACCACCCACCCACCACCAGTACCAGCACCACCATCAGCACCACCGCAGGAGAACATCATCATTTTTACATCTTGCTTATTCAAACAGGATTTTCAAAAACCTCCCCTCCCTCTACTTCCCAGACGCATGTTTTCCGCTGACGACCCGTCTGTCTCCCTCACTCCATCCCTCCATCCCTCCACCCCTCCATCCCTCCATCCCACCCTCTCAGTCTCCATCTTTTTTTTTTTTTATCAAAAAATTAGTTTGTGAGTGTGTATAACTTTCATACAGGATTTATGGTCGTGGTAGGGGGGGGGGGGGGGGCGATAAGAAGTAGGTAAGGATTGAAGTGTAAGTGAACTCCCTGTTTCAGCTCGAGTTGGAACATATTTTTAAAACAATTAGTTTTGGACTAAGAGTCCTAGGAAGGAGGGGTGTATATGTGTGTGTGTGTGTGTGTGTGTGTGTGTGTGTGTGTGTGTGTGTGTGTGTGTGTGTGTGTGTGTGTGTGTGTGTGGTGCGTCTGCGTCTGCAGAAAATGATCTCTGCTACACTAGTTGAGTTCTAGTTGTGCAGAGCAGGTGGTAAATGCCAGCATGTTAACGCTCTCTCTCTGTGTATGTGTGTGTGTGTGTGTGTGTGTGTGTGTGTGTGTGTGTGTGTGTGTGTGTGTGTGTGTGTGTGTGTGTGTGTGTGTGTGTGTGTGTGTGGTGTGTGTGTGTGTGTGTGTGTGTGTGTGTGTGTGTGTGTGCGTGTGTGTGTGTGTGTGTGTGTCTGTGTGGTGATGGTTGGTTTATCCCGTGGGCATTGATGAGCCAAGTCCCAGAGTCTAATCTCTCTTTGTAAGTCGCTTTGGATAAAAACGTCTGCCAAATGCCCAAAACGTAAATGTAAATGTAAATGTAATCAGCCTGACACAGGTCAGGTGAGGACGCTTCAACCAGCCACCAACTCCACACACTCCACAACGACCCACATCAACTTGGTGATGGCTTTTTTTAAGCTAGTACCGTCGCTGAGCTTCATAGTGAGTGGCGTTATACTAGAAGAGTCCGCGAAGCTTAACCTTCTCTCGGGACGTGGCCATCAACATCCACCGCTGCTCAGACGCTCGCATTAGATTCAAGACACGGGTACTGCCCTACAAGGCTGTCAGTGGAACTGCCCCTACCGACCTCCAAACATTAGTCAGGCCCCATGCCCCCGTGACCCCTTCACTAAAAACAGGTAAACATCGCTCTGCCAAGTCCCAACTCTCCTCTGTTCTGGCACAGCAGTGGTGGAATGAGCTCCGGGCTGACGTCAGGATGGCAGAGTCGCTTACCACCCCCGCCCCCCCCCCCCCCCCACCTTCCCTCTGCGAACCCTTAGCATTGTTTAGCATATTGTATGTTCTTAGATGTTGGTGATGCGATCTGAATGGGACGTCTGCTCTTATCCCAGCTATTATGCAGGCAACCTAGCAATTATGAAACTCGTTCGATTAGCCTTGCAATTATGAATGCTTGAACCTGCTCTATTCTTATCTTTATGTACCACAGCGATATATTGATGTCTCTCCTTCAACAAATGTACTCATTGTACGTCGCTTTGGATAAAAGCGTCTGCCAAATGCCCTAAATGTAAATGTAAATGTAAAAATGGTGTAGATTACTATGTTGCTCATCATTAAAGATTTGAAAAAAAAAGCCATTTTGGGTTCACTGCCCTTTAACAAAAAATAAATTTAATTCCAAACAGATGAGGGCACATCTCTTGGAAATATGGCGATGAGCGCAGCGGCCATCACTGCGGGGGGATGAGGTAGGTGTGTGTAAATCCCAGAGGATTTGTGAATGAGACAAGAGACCTGCGGTGAGCAGAAGAGGATCAAGGGGAAGTAAGCTCCTGGAGACTGACTCCTGGTAATGACGCTAACACCTGACTAACAACGTTTGATTCCCATCGGGGGGGATGGGAATTATGTGCAGTCTTTACATCAGAGGTCCAAATAAACCCACAAAATAACAGGAATATCAGGAACTACGACATGTCTGGTAAAAAAAAAAGTACCACAACATCGACGCCAAAGAAGCCATCGTATCAAACTGAGCAATGTTGTTATGGAAACTATGCACCAATGCATGTTGGGAGATCCACTGTTTTTCTCAATTTTCCGTATTAGGAAAATGTGGCTCTGGGCAGCCATTTTTCTTCATAAAAGTCAGACAGTGTGAACACGCCTTAAATGACACCGCCACTGTTGAGGTACTGGACGATTTTGATGTCACCTTCTAAGCTTTTTAATGAGCTCAGAGTTGAAAACAAAATACTTCTAGGAGTATATAGACGGAATATATCTGTGTATATATACATATACATGCATGGATTACACTCGAGCCTTCGTGCTTCGTTTTCCCCGGGAGAAACCCATTTTTGTTTTTCCTTTTCTTCCCCTTCATCTTCCCCTTCTTCAGCTTCAATCATCACTTGCTCTTCTTTATCATGTCAGCATTTGAATTCGTCTGCATATTTATTCCTGCAGAATTAGCATCACAAACAGCGCTTCCTGTGCGCTTTGTTACACGGCGGTGGCGGCGGCGGTGGCGGCGGCGGCGGCGGCGGCGGTGCGAGGGAGCTGAATGTGCAGGAGTGGTGGGGGAGATAAAATAGATTACTCCCCACGTTTCTTCCACCCAGGCACATTCAAAGCAAGGCTTCCAGGGTTCCTCCTGGTTTTGAGCAACCACTCGGGGCTTAGAGTGTTTCTCTCCCCTTCTCCCCCCCCCCCCCCCCCTCTCTCTTGCTCTCTCTGTCTCTCTCTCTCTCACTCTCTCTCTCTCTCTCTCTCTCTCTCTCTCTCTCTCTCTCTCTCTCTCTCTCTCTCTGTGACTGTGACTTAAAAATAGGATTGTCTTTGGCTGGTGTTCTCCTATTAATGGCACTCTGTTTGCCCCTCTCTCTGTCTCTCTCTGTCTCTCTCTGTCTCTCTCTCCCTCTCAGTCTAGCTCTCCCTCTCCTCTCTCCTCTCTCTCTGTATCTCCCTCTGTCTGTCTGTCGCTCTCCCTCTCACTCTCTCTGTCTTTGTCTCTCTCACTCTCTCTCTCTCTCTCCACTCTCTCTCTCTGCCTTTCTCTCTCTCCCTGTCTGTCTGTCTGTCTCTCTCTCTCTTCGCTAAGTTCTTCTGCTTCCTCCCTTCCATCTATCCATCTATTCTTTCGTTTCTCAATGTTCACGTTGCTCAGTTCATCTGGCGTATTCTGTTTTTAACATGACATATTTTCCCTGTCGCACAATGCCTCTGCTTGTCTCCCGGGGGGGGGCGGTGAATAGACTGGTTTTTATAATGAATAGTGTCATTTTTATTCAGAATGGTATCTGAAAAACTTGATCTTTCTGGTCAATCGCTTACTTTCACCCCTCTTCCCTTCCTTTGTGGTCAACATAGTCTTTCTCATTTGTTATTTATTTGCTATTGGTTTGTATGATACAGAGCAAAATGGAGCATTCTGCAGGAGCAATCCTGGCTCGTGTATTCAGTAAGATTTTCCTGGCTCTGTCTCTGGGAGCTTCACATCATATTCGATGGCACCATGACCTCATGAACCGAGAGAAGCAAAGAAAAACAACACCACCAAAACTACCAACTACTGCTACTTTTTTATTATTATTTAGAAATGAAAAGCGGCCGAAAAATGCGATCAGTTCACAAAATTCAGTCGTGGAAAATGCAAACAACGGCAACGGCAACAAAGACAGTGCCCGCCGCGCCGCACATCCCCGTTCCGATGTGATGAAATTGTGCCAGCGGTGTTTATCTGAACCTGGACCGGACCATCCCACTCACCGGACAGGCACACTGCTCTGCCCCCCCACCGCTTTACCTCGGCTGCTGAGCTCAGCGAGGGCTTCTGGGAGGAGCAGAGCTGCCGCTGCTGCCGGCGTTAGCTCCTTTAACCCTCCCCTCTCCATCCACCTCTGATGGATGGATGGATGGATAGGTGGATGGCCATTTAGGTGAGGGGACCGGAAAGGTGGGGGGGGCTGCGGGGGGGGGGGGGGGGGGGCGAAATCTAGGCTAAATCCTCCCGACAGCCCCTGAGAATCCCCCGAGGACGGACGGACGGACGGGCCAACGACGAGGACATAATAAGCACACATTCACAGTCGTAGTCACACCACACACACACACACACACACACATACACTTCCACCGCCACCCCCCATCCCCCTTGTCTCGTCTTGCCAGGGGCATGTCCCCTGCTATGGCAGACCAGAGGTTTGGCGCACACTTCCTCTGTGTGCTCCTGTCTAATCTATGTGCCCGGGGCCAATGCCCATCCTTCACTCCCCTCGCCATCACCCCCCCCCCCCCCATCCCATCATCCCATCCCCCATCCCCCCATCCCCCATCCCCCCACCTCTGACTACCACCCTGAATGAGTGTGTTTGCTCATCACTCCCCCCTGGCCCCCCCAGTTTCTTCCAGGCTGTTTCCTTCGCTTCAGACGGACTCGTTGACGAGATACGTTGTGATTTTCATTTTCTCGGGAAGAAGTACCATCGTCAAACTTTACCTCGTTTATTTATTGACCACGGCGACGACAAGTTACAACGCCGCCGCCATAAAGTGCCGCAGTTCAAATGCTGAAAAAACGTGAGCAACAATCAATGGATATAAAATGTAACCGTCAAGAATGTGAAGCCGTTGTGCAGATTGTGCTCAGATTATAGGATACGCTGAAACATTACAGGAATATAATATGCAGTGTTTACTGGGCAGTAACTGGGACCCATATCCAGCAATGACCATGAGGTGGGAGAGAAGACTATCTGATTGTGTCTTGAAGTTTTTCTTACATTGCTCATAGGTTACATTTGTGTCAGTGTGATCTCTTGACATTATAGTATTTTGGTCATCGATTTGATTCACATCGACATAGTCATAGACACAGACAATAAATACAGAGGCCACTAGAATACAATATATTCAGTGATGTCATTCAGTCATCTCCCTGAAAACTCAAATGTATAATTCATATTCAAAGAGGTTAAATTCTAAAAAACAGAGAATAGTTTCCAGCCGCATTCATTCCAAAGTTATCGGGATCAGTGTGGTAATTTCATTAGTTTATTCATTTATTTAGTCATTTATCCGTAAAAAAAGATACGATGGGCGTGCCAAAGGCAAACACGTGACTGATGCCATGCGTCCACAAGCTCCCGCGATCACACATGAGACGAGCTCATACGGGGGAATACTCTTTGGCAGGAATATTTAAAAAACGATGCTAATGCGAGACGGCCCTTGTGATCTCCGCTTCTCTGAATGACTGCGTTGCGCCTTAATCACCGCAACAAACTTTGATCCAGGCACTTTTTGGAGGACTCTGATATCAACTGAATGCTGAATGATGAACGTGGATGGTGGGTGGAGGGGGGTGGAGTGGAGGGGGGGTGGGGGGTTCACTTTTCCAGCCAGTGGAGCTGAACTGGCAAAAGGCTCTGAACAAGTCAGCGTGTTCCTGCACCAATGCACCTCAGGCCGGCTGGTGCTATACATCATTATGAAATGCACATAACGAAGAAAGCATAACGTCTAATTTCATCATTATTACATTATAAATACAAAGTGCATGGGCGATGCAATTTATTATATCATGCATTTAACACAGGGCTGCAATGCAAGCATTTACTTTGTGACACTTTAAGACATATGAATGATGAAAAATATATACTTAATAAAAAATGGGCTGCTGCTATCTCTGACAAAATCTATATTTATTTAAGTATTGCATGAAAAGACGATAGACTCATGATAGCACCACGAAAGGTAGAACCAGGCTAATGCAAGGCTGTGTTGTAAGAATTAGTATTGCATTGTATTATTATAATTCTAGTGGTCATTAGATTGTTTGTCGCATTCCTTATAAAATCCATTTCACCCTTTTATGCGTTCTTCGCAATTCTCGTCAATGTTCAGAGGAGACGGCTTCTGACAAATCGGGTGAAATGGATCCCGCAATCTCACAACTTGTAAGACGTGGACTGTCACTGGCTTCGGTGTTGCGGCCGCGGTCAAAGCATTTGTTAGTCCAATAGGCTGCAATTAGCCGGCGCTGGCTTTATTTGCCTGTCACTTCGAACAAACAAATAGTCATCGTTCCAAACATGCAAAAGCCACGGAAAGCAGCCGCGGTTCTGCGCTTGATGAGACGATCGCCTCATTGTTAGCGTCGTGCCTCAGCAGACACACTGACAGATAGAAAATGCAAAAGATCTTCCAGGGTAAATTGTCATGCGATGGTTGAGATTTACTGGCTTGTAAAAGGAAAGTCTGATTAAATCCATTCCTCACTGAATTCCCAAAATATCTAACAAACACTGTATAATAATACACAATAACAATAATCATGGCGATGATCTATAAGACGTTACATACCTAAGGACGTCACGTTATTTATTTCAAATACGCCATTTTTGCTTTCGCGTCTTCACTATTGACAGTTTGCGACTCGCCCGGATTTCACTCAAAGTTGTCTTTTCCACTTTATTCCCAAGGGGGAATTTTTCCGTTCTTTCCTTCATTATTACTCCTCCCGCTGATTGGCACCCCGGTGGCGTGATGCGGCGTCCTCGATGAATACGTGATGAACATCTCAGGGCGTTCCAAGCACCACCAAGAGCAGGTGTCTAGCGGAGAAAGCCAAGAGTCCCCGAGTCTCACGGAGAAACGCTTCCAACCATTTCATCGCGTATCAAAGGAATCGCAGCATCTGTTTGATTTGCTCAACAAGGGGCGACGCTCGGGCTTTGAGGCGATCGCAGCTGCTCACTGTGCTCTGCGCCGTCGCTCGGGTGTCTCCGCAGCTTCTGACTTGGACCGAACAACGATTTTGCAGTTGAATTACTGTTCAAATATGTTTATTATCGCCATATTTACGGGGGCAACACGGATCTACTTCAGATCCCGTGCCCGACAAACCAGGTTGGAAAAAAAAAAAAGAAATGTTTGAGAGGTTTGAGAACAGAACATGCTGGCTTTTAACCAACGCGATGCCTTTGTTGTGAGTTTTCGCCTGTTCATATAAAGTGACTACAAAGGCTTCGCGTGGTCGTGCCTAACACTCACGTTTGAAGGACTTTGAAAAATATTGACAGCTACGGGATCAGGTTCATCTGCTCACACTGCTTCTCATTCTACGACAATGTGTCTGCAGGACACATGATCCCAATTTTGACTGGAAAATAGATTTCACAACAGCAGCGGTGTTAGGTGCGCTCTCAACACTGTATTCACAATGTTACAAGGTGTGTTTTTTTCCCCCATTAATGCAATCAGGTATGTCTGAGAAACACAAACGATGCGTTCATGTTCACAGGAAATCAAAGCCCTGAGTCTGGCGGTGGCCTGCGGCTGGCTCCAACAGCTGGAGCTCACTGGATGAGCGGCTTCCCTTACTTCAGTCCACCGTGAATAGCAATGTCCTGGCGACTGGTACCTCTGTGTAGTAGTACAATACAAATCCTCATCCTTGAGCGGCGACCCTCGTCTCTCGTCACGACAACAACTCTCAACCCCAAAGTCTAGCCGGGGTGTTGGAATCGAAAATAAAATCGGCTGTAAAGCGAGCTATTTTCGCAGGACAATAAAGGTGGCCATGGTCATGGAAACCCGCTGAAATCCTATCTGCTCCGTTCAGGGCCGTGAGCCCCGCTGCGAGCGAGGCCAGCGATCCGTCCTTGGTTGTGTGCTCATACTTTACGCAACACACACACCACACACACACACACACACACACACACACACACAGAGACCCCGTGGGTGGAGGGGGCTCAGGCGATTGAAGCCCCCCGTGAGCTGGGGGGCTTTTCTGTGGCCTACGGTCCAAACAGCCGCAGTGTTTATTTCAGGAGATCCCGGTTCAGCAGCCTCTCTGCCATTCTGCTCCCCTTTACCACTCTGCACCCCCCACTGGGACACCAAACGACAGGAGCGAGCCAGAGTGAAAAATGGTGTGTGCGGGTGTGGGGGTGGGGGGGGTGGAAAGGTGTGAACCACACGCATACCAGTGCCAGCGCATCTGCAAGAGTGTTGTTTTTGTCGACCCTTTTGCGAGGGCGTCACGATCGCTAAGATATAATGTCGGCGTCTCTACAGGTTAAAGTGTGCCGGTGTGTCTACTGCGGCTGCTGGATGGCGCGTGGGCGTAGTGATCGATGCTTGACCTGACCCTCGCTAGACGTCCCTGGGGTGAGCAGGGGTTTGACCCTGGTGTTCACCCCTCCTGTAACCTTACACGGGTCACAGGAGGCCCAGCTATTTAGAACTAGAACGCCAAAGCAGCCCGGTATAGATGAAGTTGTCATGGTAACAGTTCAGTCCTGGGTTTACATTGTCAAGACACGTCCATTTTATAGCCCTTAATCACAGTTACAGTCCCAAAGGGCTTTACAGGCCATATATGTATGACACCCTCCTAGCCCTAGCCCCCAAAACGGCAATAAAAACTCCCTTAATTAACAAGGAAGAAACCTTGAGA
>PIJE02000304.1:82948-110448 GCA_002895965.2 Coryphaenoides rupestris
AAGGACAGGGGTGATGTGATCTCGGCGGCTGGGTGGAGGTGAGCAGGCGGGCAGCGGAGTTCTGGACGTATTGAAGTTTGTTGAGGGTTTTGTCGGGTGAGCCGTGGAGGATGCTGTTGCAGTAATCGAGTCTGGAAAATACACAAAAGACGAAGAGATTCATCTGTAGGAGAGAAAAAAAACCATTCCTATCACTTCAGGCTGCAAGATAATGATAAATATAGAGTCTAGATATAGTGTGGAAATTGCTCCTTTTTATACACATATCACATATACAGCTCAATATGGTCATGGTGGTGTGGATGTTACAACTGGGTTACTAGTGGAGAACTCCTGAAATTAGGAAAATCTATCATTCTAAGGTATCGTATTAGGGGATAAAAACAGTACGACTTATGTAATACACTAGTACCCTAGTTGAGGCACAACTAGCAAAAAACTCGTTAAAAACTCGTGAAAATATGAATGAATCAATCACATATCAATCAATCTGTTCTATTCTGGTACGATGTCACAGGTTACGATGTTAAAGCCGATGTACGGTGTTTACGGCGTAAACGTGGCGACGTCTCCATCTCTGTGAGGTGGTCGTCGCCTCCTCCTCCTCCTCCTCCTCCCCCTCCTCCTCCTCCTCCTCTTCATCACCCTAACGGAGACCTAAAAGTACACTTGTGTCTGTGTCGTATCTCCCCGATCTCTGTTGTGCTATCTTCCACTTTCCCGCCTTTTCATCCCTGAAAGCCCGTCAGGCGCCGTCACTTTGAACACGCGCGGCAGAGCGATGGCGGAGTGCTAGCGCTGCAAATTGATACTCAACTCTCGCCGTCAAATCATGAAAATAGGGCTGAGGACGATGCATTTTTAATCTCCTCCTCTGACAGCTTAGCGAGGCACAGATGACAGGCGCTTGACAAACATTCCATCTCCCTCTCTCTCTCTCTCCTCTCTCTCCTCTCTCCTTCCTCCTCTCTCCTCTCTCCTCCTCTCTCCTCCTCTCTCCTCCTCTCTCCTCTCTCCTCTCTCCTCTCTCCTCTCTCCTCCTCTCTCTCTCTCTCTCTCTCCTCTCCCTCTCTTCTCTCTCTCTCTCTCTCTCATCTCTCTCCTCCTCTCCTCTCTCTCTCCTCCTCTCTCCTCTCTCTCTCTCTCTCTCTCCTCCTCTCTCTCTCTCCCTCCCTCTCCCCATCTCTCTCTCTTCAGTCTCTCTCTCTCTCCCTCTTTCTCTCTCTCTCTCCCCATCTCTCATCTTTCCCTCTCTCTTTCTTTCTCGCTCTCTCTTTGTCTCTCTACATCTCTCCCTCATTCCCTCTCTCTCTCTCTCTCTCTCCCTCTCTCGCTTGAACACGATGTCTCTCTCCCCCGCACAACTTTCCCACATGTGTTCTGTCTTAGTTTTGTGTCGACGTTGTGTTTGTCGCGGCCTTGCCAACACAACTGCCTGCCTCTCTTTGATCTCTGGTCTCTCCGTGCATTCCTACCATCCATCTCTCTCTCTCTCTCCCTCTCTCTCTCACTCTCTCTCCTCTCTCTCTCTCTCTCTCTCTCTCTCTCTCTCTCTCTCTCGCTCTTCTCTCATCCTCTCTGCGTGTTCCGCCACTTCTTGGTGTGTAATGGCATCCAATCGGATGGCAGGTCTCCATGTGGTCCCTCACTAATTGGTCTGCAGCATCTGTGCTGACATACACCCAGAAGCACACACACACACACACACACACACACACACACACATAAACACACACACACACACACACACACACCAAGATGCAGACACACACACACACGTATGCACAAACACAGACACGCACACACACACTCTCACAGACACACGTGTACAAATATAAATACACACGTGCATGGAGATGTTGTGCTGCATGCAGCGCTGATTGTGTGTGTGAGTGTGTTTGTGTGTGTGTATGTATGTGTGTGTTTGTATGTGTGTGTGCGTATGTATGTGTGTCTGTGTGTGTGTGTGTGTGTGTGCGTATCTCTGTGTGCCAAGCAGTGAGCAGGGTGTGGTGGGCTGCAGCAATATGTCTCCAACCAACCATCATAGTTCGCACAGCAAGTGATGTGTCTCCACCCAGCAGGGAGTCAAGCTCCACGTATGAAGGAACTCAGCAAACATGTGACTTGATTCTCTCCTTCTCGTCTTATATATATGGCACCAGGACAAAGGAAAGGACAATATATAAATGGATTGCATTTATATCCTACTTTTATCCAAAGCGCCTCACATTCACCCATTCATACACCGACGGCGGTGTCAACCATGCAAGGTAACAACCAACACGTCAGCGAGCAGTTTGTGGCGTCTTGCTCAGGGACACCTTCACACTTAGCTAGGAGGCGGAGCCCGGGGATCGAACCAGCAACCTTCCTGTTGCTACTGCTGGCCATATATCATGGCCAATATATTATTGGTGTTAAGGACACGTTTTGAAATGGTTATGTTTTCATCCGGCATTTAGTTTTTAGGTGTATCAGACATATGAATATTGCAAGATATTTTAATTCCATTTTTTGTCATTTTATACTCCTGTTTGATTTTTCTTACAGCGTGATTTCCCTAGATGTATAAATGTAATCACTTGTTCAAATCAGTAATATCTTGTCCTATCTTCTATTTTCCTAATTTGTGCTTCCAATACCAGTTTTTTTTTTTTAATTATCAGGCAGTGGTGCTCTGCCTGAAGTTTGACTTGAAGATTAACTTTGCAACTCTAGTACTGCATTGGCCGCCCTCATGGTAGTATAGTGTACCGGTAGTATGGTGTGGATGAAGGCAGGCTGGCGTGTGTGTGGACGGGTGCAGGGGACTCCTAACTCTTCACAGGCTTAGGAGGAAGTCTCAGCGGTCCTAAACTATCACGTCTGCTTCTTGAATCGCAAGGGCATGAGCCTGACTCTTCACAGATATCATTTCGACGAAGAAGAAGAAAAAAATTAACAAGCCGCATGCATGTGCTCCAGCGAGCGCCTTGTTTTTCCTTTAACATTGTGTCTATAAAAAGATATTTTCTCGAGAACGCTCGGCCTCTGGCAAATTGACTTGTTCGGCGACGAGGAAGCGACGAGAGAAAGGCGGCGCGTTTGCATCATTCCTTTAATGTGAGTTTCAAGAAGTAGGGCGCCAGAGAGAGGAGGTGTCACAGGAAGAGCATATGAAACAGAGAGAGAGAGAGAGAGAGAGAGAGAGAGAGAGAGAGATAATAAGGGAAAACGCTAACCAGCCACAGAGAGCCCTGAGAAAATGAAGAAAGAGCTCTTAAAACAAACTGGTAGCTGCAGCTGTGGAGTGAAAGTTGGTAAAAGAGAGAGACTGAGAGCGAGAGAGAGACTGAGAGCGAGAGAGAGACTGAGAGCGAGAGAGAGACTGAGAGCGAGAGAGAGACTGAGAGAATGTGAAATGAGTTTGTCATGATTATTATTTGGGCCCCTGGACACTATTGGATACACTATTATTGGTTTTGCATATTGTTAGAGCCAGAAGATAACCAATATGTTATGCTCTATTTATTGTGTTTTGCTCTATTTATTAGTATTACTATTAGCATTATTTTATGGATCAATATTTATACTATTTATGTTCATATTTGTCATTATTTATTATGTATCCTTAGATGAGCTAGCTATATACCTTTTTCCCATATAAGGCAACAGGAAATTATTCTGTTCCATGGGGAAACTTGTCTCCAGGCTGTAAGTGTCTATTCCTCTTGCTGTAAGGCACCAAGAGGAATTCTTCTCATCATCGTAAGAAAAATAAATATTCAAACTTAATTCATCCGAGAGTCTTTCTCCTTTGTTCGCTGGACTATAATTCCCCCACCTAGAGGTGAACTTTGGATGGGGGCTTAGCGCATCTACACATATATATTCATACATTTTATTTAAAAGGGACCACATCCAGTTTAAAACATAAATGTCACCATTTGACGCACCGTGCACGATTATAGCTCATTTGCATCTGTAGTCCCTTGGCAGGTCAAAACAATGAATGCAGCACTATAACAACTGTACCTGTGGTGAATACAATTACACTGTCCATAGGCTTCATGTCATTTTACTGCATTGAAGGTGCTGTCGGCTTTTAGATTCGCGAGTCGCAGAAGAGAGCAAGATTTAGGAACTAAACAACCAAAAAAAACACCCATCCCTCCATCTCTCTCTCCCTACATTTCTTCACCATTGAGAAGTGATGCTGTCAAGGCACCTGTGATTGACAGGCAAGATGGATTCCCCCAAAACAATTATGTGAAATGAAAAATGAAATGATTAAAATTCCTTCCTTTCTGTGTAACACAGCAAAAACAAATATTAAAACAACCTGCATGAACGCATGCTAGTCATTTAGCATTCTTCAAACACACTTGTCGTCTGCAAAGGAACCACCCTGTCTTCGGTTGTCTAAATACCTTGCTTCTCCAGTAATGAAGACTTGCTGCTCCAGCCTTTTAAAAGAGTAGATCTACCTGAGAAAGAGGAGATTGTTAACCTGACGCGCCGGATGGTTTGTTTCACTGGCCCATCTGGGAAGTCGTCAATGGAAACTGTTTCGAAAAGGACTGTCACTTCCAAACAATCCTTGGCAGGTGATTGGACAAACAATCTGTCTGTCGCCGTTGTTGTTTCCAAACAAACAGCTGCTTCTTGCCGTCGTCACACCTAAACCACGCCCCCGTAGCTGCCAGTAGGATGCTGATTGGTGAGAACCACTGGTGGTTCGGACACAAACGGATAGCTTGAAGCCTGGCCAGACCGATCTTAAGAGAGAAACAGAATGTGAACTTGCAAGATCGGAATGGTCTCACGAGGCTAGTCTACCGTGGCCTCACATCTATAGATCATATGCCCATTCCACGATACTGGGTTGTAAACCTTGTGGCATATTTAATGTGCAATGCATATAATAAAACATTTACACCTGAAGGTAAAGTATTCATCAAGACTGATGTACTGTATGCGACGGGTGCGTTGAATTGAAGTCATTTTAGGATTTTCATTTCATGCTCCCAGAAGCTTTGAATGTCATAATATTAATGTGATCATTCTTGTAGGATTTCTATCTTCCATCTTCCATCGTCTTCAAACTGTTTTAATGTTTACAGTTTAGAAGGGGGCTTCTTTGCAACATCCCTGAGTGCCTGAGAGCACACACACACACACACACACACACACACACAGCACACACACACACACACACACACACACACACACACACACACACACACACACACACACAGACACACACAGACAAGCACACATACACACACATAGAAATACAAGCACTCACACACACATACACTTATACACATATACAAGTACTTGCACATGCTTACACTCACACACATACTCACACACAGTATAAGTACTATAAGTACTCCGACACACATTCATCTTCTCTGTTTCACAGAACATTCTAGCAGTTCTATTCTAACATACACACATTCTAACACACACACATATATATATACTGTATATACACACACACACACACACACACGCCCATGTGTTTGACCTTGTCAAACAAAGATAGAAACAAAATCAGTCGGTCTCTCAACACATCTCACAGAGCTCCCCGTCTCATCATCCACTCATCAACCACACACACCACCACACACACACACACACACACACACACACACACACACACACACACACACACACACTTAACACACACACACACACACACACACACACACACACACACACACACACACACACACACACACACACACACACACACACACTTACACACACACACACACACACACACACACACACACACACACACACACACACACACACACACAGACACACATTATTTTTATTATTCTGTTTATTTCTCGATTGTTTTATTGTATTGTTATGCAACCTGGCACAAGAATTTCCTTCGGGATTAATAAAGTTCTTATCTTATCTTATCTTAAACACAGACACACACACACACACACACACACACACACACACACACACAATAACAACACAACACTCACTTGTAAGGCCTACCTGCCACGGGTGTCTTTGCCCCGAACCAACCGAGCTTTCTGAACCACACATCTCACGGTATCAGGCTTCCCCACGCACCCCCTCCCCCCCGCACCCCCCCCCCCCCCCCCCCCCCCCGCCGCCACTCCTCCTCATCTTTTTTTTATACAATCAGTTCAGCGTTCAGAGACAGATGTGTCTCAGAGGAGGACGCTGCATGGCGCACGTCGCCGGGGATGGCGAGCAAGCAGAGATGTCATGGGTGTGTCTCCGCACCTGGGTGGAGGGTGGGGGTGGAGGAGGGGGAATGGTAGATGGATGAGCTCTCTCAGCCCCGCCCCTCTAGGGTGTCTCCTTCTAACCATCTCAGACCGACCATCTCGAGAATACAAATTCAAGCCCTGGAGCAGGGTCAGGAGCAGGGCTAGGAGGAGGGCTAGGAGGAGGGCCAGGAGGAGGGCTAGGAGCAGGGCCAGGAGGAGGGCTAGGAGGAGGCCCCTGTCTGATGGCGGAGCCGGTGTGGTCCCCCCCCCCCCCGCCGAACCAGAGGAAATGTAAACAGAAGATAAGAGACAACATAAGACAAGATAAGATAAATAAAAGTATTTAAAACATGATTTCCAAAGTGAGTGAGTGATCACGGTGGAGACGAGGTTATTAATTCAAAAGAACAGCGGTTAGTAGTAGACAGTGAATACACGTAGGATTAATAGTATCATTGATTGATGATTTATGATGAAAAGATGTGTAGAATAAGGCTGCATTTAAATGTACAAAGCGTACCAACTAATGGTAGGCTTTCATACAGCAGACCAGAGCACTGATGCAATGTCTCTAGACTATGAGAGGATCAGACATGCTTGTGGTTAATCTATGGGGTTTGTTTTTGGACTTCATGCAGATCCTTAGCTAGTGTGTGTGTGCGTTTGTGTGTGTGTGTGTGTGTGTGTGTCTGTGTGTGTGTGCGTGTGTGTGTGTGTGTGCGTGTGTGTGTGCGTGTGTGTGTGTGTGTGTGTGTGTGCGTGTGTGTGTGTGTGCGTGTGTGTGTGCGTGTGTGTGTGTGTGTGTGCATATGTTATTCTTTCACAAGAGCCTGTGTGAAAGAAAACAACAACTCTTGCCGTTCTTCCTCGGTCGTAGCTTTCGTACCGTTTTACTTTGTGTCCTGTGGATGTGAGAGGGGTTGAGAGGCAAGCTGAGCTGAGCTGTGAGGCAGCCGTGGTCTACGCTTATAACAAATGAGCACATAATAAAAAGCGCGGTGAAAGGCACGCGGGCACACAATGATTATGTCGACGATAGGATAAGTAAGTTCTGTTAAAAACAGAAGTGTGAATGCCAGGGCCCATATATTCGTCCCGTATATTTGTCCGGTTCTGTGGCCATAGTTGATCCACCTCATGTTCCTGTTTGGGGAAGCAAAGCATTGTTGCATTTTTGCTTTACACAGCCAGAGGACAACTCTGGCTTTAGAAATAGAATACACACCCATTGATTTTTTATTTTTTGTGTGTCTGTCTATTTTCTATTGATCAGGCGGTCCAGTTGCCTGCACACTGAGTCCTGCAGTGTGCAGATGATCACCGCAGCCGACCAGATAAAAACACAGGAACACGCACACACACTGCTGTCACTGTCATCATTCCACCAGTGTGAACCTGGCCTGGGTTCACACTGGTGTGTGTGTGTGTGTGTGTGCGTGTGTGTGTGCATGAAAGTGTGCATGTGTGTTTGTGTGCGTGTGTGTGTGTGTGTGTGTGTGTGTGTGTGTGTGTGTGTGTGTGTGTGTGTGTTGTGTGTGTGTGGCGTGTGTGTGTGTGCATGTGTGTGTGCTGTGAGCGGCTTCTAAAAGTGAAGTGGGTCTGAGCCCCGGGAGACGCCGTTCCAGGAGCAGCTGGTGTCCGGGTACGATTAGACACAGCGAAGAGGAGGAGCCCTGACGGAGCGAGCGAGATGGAGGGCATCAAACATGAACGCCCACACACACACACACACACACACACACACACATACACAGACACACACTCCCACAGCAGCTTCCCTTCTATCCCCTTGTCTCAACTCTTATTTTACACCCACCCACCCTTTCCCTCAAAAACAGAGAAGACCTATGGGGGACTGATTCCAAAAAAAGAAAAGAAACGTCTTGTTTCTCATTTTTGGTGGCAACCTTGCGCACCTTGATCTCTCTCTCTCATCGCGCAACTGTCTCCTAAATTGCCGCTTTCTCCGTTTCTGCCGATCTTGAATATTGTTGCCATGTGGTGAAGGCGCTCATCATGCACCCCGGATGCTGACAGCACCCCACCCACCCTTCCTCCCCCATCCACATGTCGCGTGTTTTCCGTTGACTTACGCGCTGCGCGTAAACTCACTAAAAGACGCACAATAAAATACAGACCGCGCTTTTTTTTCGCTCTCTTGACAGCGCGATCAAACGGCCAGAGGAGGAGAGGAGCAGAACTGAGTGGGTACGAGGCGGAGGAGAAAGAGAGAGAGAGGAGAGAGAGCGAGAGTGAGAGAGAGAGAGAGGAGAGAGAGAGAGAGCGAGTGAGAGAGAGAGAGAGCGAGCGAGAGGGTGCTGATAGTGACGATACGGTCCGCGTTTTGATGTTTGGGATCCAGGAGAGCATCCAGAGGGGTGGGAGTAGTATGAAAGAGGAGCCCATGGTGGCCGGGATGAACGCAGTTCGGACATGGATGCAGGGCGCCGGGGTGCTGGACGCCAACACAGCCGCCCAGAGGTGAGCCCCGTTGCCCGGCACTGCTGACTGTCTGTGTGTGTTGCGCGGTGGTGCATGCATGGCTTTCTGTCTCTTGTCGTACACGCATATAGCCTCGATGGGTTCCCAGAGGATGTATCCGTTGTTGGATGATCCTATTCATCCCAACCGGTTTGAACATTTTTTAAGGCCTATTTAATGTTAGATCTATACACGCAAGAGAGAGAGACTCTGACAGCATGTGGTAATGTGTGGTTTGCGTGGAAGAAATACATGGTCGTCTTCAGCTCTAAAATTGTTATATTTGATTTTCCTTAGGTCATTGCAAAATTGATCACGTTTTTTGTGCTATAGGACTATTTAATCTAACTATTATAATTGGTATTATTAATGGTTCTCTTTAATTTGGCCAGTGACTGTTAACCGGTTAGTTATTATATTAATAAAACTGATTGTGTCTGTCGGGTCTAGACTTGTACCATACTTACTTACTTACTTACTTGGCTTATAGTTATTAATTTATGGATGATAATTTGTTATCCTAAAATTAAGCCATTTCAAGCAACAGTTCTGGATTACTGCTCAACCTGATTCTCTTGCAGGCCTTGCAGGCAACTTTACTGCCAAACCCTGTAGGTCACTTGTTAAATAACTTTAACTTTAATAATTTTATAATAAGCCTACTGATAATAACTATTTTCTATGTTTACGACAATCATAGTCAGAGCATGTATAAAATGTACAATTATTATTTGTCTGGGCTTTGCCTACACCAGATTGAACTGCTCACACATATTGACACTATGATGATAATTTCAACACATTTGGCTTACACTCTCCCACCACCGGGCTGGACTGCTCTTGTGTCCGCAGCGGAGTGGGTCTGGCTCGGGCACACTTCGAGAAACAACCCCCTTCCAACCTACGGAAGTCCAACTTCTTCCACTTCGTGTTGGCTTTATACGACAGACAAGGCCAGCCGGTGGAAATAGAAAGAACCACCTTCGTGGACTTTGTAGAAAAAGAAAAGGTGAGCTATTGGACAATGCATGGCCGACTGATAATTGCTGATTGTCAATATGTTATGTTATATGTTATAGGCCAGCTGTAATAGCTTTACTAACTTTATTACCGACTTGATTGTAATTACGCAAAATGCGGAACACTGTATATAATAGCACTGTCATATTTATTATTACACAGTCAACGCCACAATAATTGTATCCGACAGAAAAAACGATACAAATTGTTACGCAGTCGTACTCTACAATAAATAACTTATGGACACGCATGGATGTCATCCAGGCCGAACAGTTGTAGTTTTCAAAAAACTAATTGTTGCATGTGAAATGTGGTGAACAAAACTTCTACTAATATTGTAGTGAGTTATAGGCCCACAGAGACTCCCATTAGGCCCGGGTCCCGACTATTGGTCAATGCAGAAGCATTCATTTTCCAAAAAACCTTACATAATAGCGTCACGTGGTTTAAATGTGCAATCGTGTATTAAATTGAGTAAGCCCAGATATATGCCACTCAGGCGTGATACCGTTTGAACTTTTGGTTCACCATCACCAGATCTATGGTTGTAGGTTGGACGCATGGCATATATATAGTCATAGTCCCGGGAGATTTCCCGCACTAAAAATATCAAGATGCAGAAATTGAAGCTACAATACACATAGTGAGGATGCCGGGATGGGCATGTTGAAAAGTCCCTGGAGAAGGCTTGCTTCCAGTGACCCGGGCTCTTGGCTGTATTATTTGCACAGGAGACGACGGGGGAGAAGACCAACAACGGGATTCATTACAGACTGCAGCTCCTCTACAGCAACGGTGAGCTGGATCTGGAACCAGGGCCCAATAAAATACACACACGTTACCGAAATAAACACATCCATTACACCGACATCACACATAGGCTGCTGTACAAAACAAACAAACACACACAAATGTTAGTGAACACAATCTGAAATTGTTGCCTTAATGTTGAGGTAACGATTACGAATAAAATATGACCTGCGAATTTGCACATGTTTGTTATGACATTATTCTAATAATAATGATTATTATTAACAAACTATTATTATTAACAAACTATTATTATGATTATGATTATTATTATTATTATTATCATCATAATAATCATCAGTTTGCTATTGTGATTAGGCCTATTATTGTTATTATCATTAGCTTGTTATTATTATTATTATTATTATTAGTAGCCATAATATTGTACTTTTACGGATGAAACAGAAAATATAGATTTTCTACATTTTGCAATAAGCTCATGAGTGGGCCTTTTATTATCAAACTGTAAATACTGTAATATTGTGTAATATTTATAATATATTTCGTTTTTTTCCGAGCATATTAGCGGTGTATTGCAGTTGAGATTCATCTTCAAACATCATTACTAAGTAGGCCTACATTTTGGTAATATCGGAAAAACTACTGTATAGCAAAACACAAATAATCGGACATATAGGCCTAATGACAAATTGACGATGTATAGATCCGTTGAATAGTTCGTTTAATTGAAATAAAACAAAATTAATAAAAACAAATACGCATTAAATCAACTTGCGGCGTTGTCCAGGAAATATATCAGAAAAATTATAGTGCGGGTTTTTTTTCCTGACGCTTTCAACGATATTAAGACAAAATCTATCTATATCTCTCCTACACGATAAATACACACACATTCTCTCTCTCTCTCTCTCTCTCTCTCTCTCTCTCTCTCTCTGTGTTCATTATTAATCTACCTCTCTCTCCCCTCTCCCGTGCGCAGGCATCAGGACGGAGCAGGACTTCTATGTGCGTCTCATTGACTCCATGACTAAACAGGTAAGAGAGAGCGAGGAGGTGGAGGAAGGGTGAGAGACTCGCAGCCAGAGCGAGTGAGAGAGATAGAGACAGAAAGAGGGGAAGAGAGGAATTGGCGTTAAACTATAGGCTGGAGAATTACAACCAAATCCCAGCTGTGTAGCGCTCTGAAGAATCTCGGCCGACCCACCCCCGCCCCCCCCCCCCCCCCCCCCCCTGCATGCCTGCGTCTGACACCCTCAACTTCAGCAAGCCAGCGTCAGCTTGATAAATGACCTGTCTTACCTGTGGAATACATTTACACAGGCCCAGAAAAGCAGAGGACATGTGTCCTCATCCCCCTGCGCTGTGTGTGTGTGTGTGTGTGTGTGTGTGTGTGTGTGTGTGTTGTGTGTGTGTGTGTGTGTGTGTAGCTCTGTGTGTGTGTGTAGTGTAGCAGTGTGTGTATGTGCGTGTGTGTGTGTGTGCTGTAGCAGTGTGTGTATGTGCGTGTGTGTGTGTGTGTGTGCTGTAGCAGTGTGTGTATGTGCGTGTGTGTGTGTGTGCTGTAGCAGTGTGTGTATGTGCGTGTGTGTGTGTGTGTGTGCTGTAGCAGTGTGTGTATGTGCGTTTGTGCGTGTGCGTGCGCACGCACACATCGATGACCGCCGAATGTGGAAATATGTTATTTTTAACTTGCATATTTTCACCCACCCCTTTGTGTGTCCTTTTCTAAATGGTGATTTGACGAAATAAGATCGATGGTACGAGAAGGAAGAAAATCATGAGAGAAAGAGAGAGATAGAAAGAGAGAGATGAAGAGAGACAGAAAGAAAGATAGATAGAGAGAGAGAGAGAGAGAAAGAGAGAGAGAGAGAGAGAGAGAGAGAGAGAGAGAGAGAGAGAGAGAGAGAGAGAGAGGGAGAGAGAGAGAGATGCATGCCAGTTTGCTCTTCGAGGACCTTGGCCCTGATTCTCCTCAATGTGAAACAGAACTCAACTCTTGCTCCACAAACTGTCGTGTGTGATTCAATCAAAGCGAGGCGACGGCAGCAGCAGCAGCAGCAGCAGCACTAGCAGCAGCAGCAGCAGCAGCAGCAGTAGCAGCAGCAGCAGCAGCACTAGCAGCAGCAGCAGCAGTAGCAGCAGCAGCACTAGCAGCAGCACTAGCAGCAGCAGCAGCAGCACTAGCAGCAGCAGCACTAGCAGCAGCAGCAGCAGCAGCAGCACTAGCAGCAGCAGCACTAGCAGCAGCAGCACTAGCAGCAGCAGCAGCAGCACTAGCAGCAGCAGCAGCAGCACTAGCAGCAGCAGCAGCAGCACTAGCAGCAGCGGCAGGGCGTGTGGGACGGCGCAGCACCAACGGGGGAATTCACCACCGCCAACTTGAATGAGATAACAACGGCCCCAAACAATCCCCCTGAACGCCGTTTTGATGCGAGGACTTTAGTGTTGTTTCAGATGCTGCTGAGCCCCCGAGGAGCGCTTGCTTGCCATACACTGATGAGAGAAGACTGTGAGGGACTTAGTGTGGATGCTGTGGTGGTGGTGGTGGTGGTGGTGGTGGTGGTGGTTACATTCTTATGAATGTGCGTGCGTGTCTGCATAACTGTGTGTGATTCTGTCTCTCTCTCTCTCTCTCTCTCTCTCCTCCTCCTCTCTCTCCTCTCTCTCTCTCTCTCTCTCTCTCTCTCCTCCCTCTCTCCCTTCTCCCTCTCTCTCTCTTCTCTCTCTCTCTCTTCTCTCCTCCCCTCCTCTCCCTCTCCCTCTCTGTTCTCTCCCTCTCCTCTCTCTCTCTCCTCCTCCCCTCTCTCCCCTCTCTTCTCTTCTCTCCTCCCCCCCTCCCCGTGTCGAATTTCCCCCCCCCCCCCCCCCGCCGCCCCGTGCATGATGATGATGATGTCACCTCTCGCCTGCTGCTGCTGTTGTTGTTGTTGTTGTTGTTCCCGCTCGTCTGTCCGTCTGCTCGTCTGCCCATCTGTCCATCGGTCTGTTTGTCTGTCCGTCCATCTGTCTCACTGTATCCCTGGTGCTATGTTACGGTAACACGCTAATATTGTCAGATATTGTCAGTTCGCTCCTTCTTCATTTCAAGTCAAAGAGCTTTATTTGCATGGGAAACGTTCATTTTGCCAAAGCGAGTGGTAAATAAAAACAAAAACAAAACAAATCTAATTTACAATTGTCGATTTACAAATGTACAATTGCAGATATTCTATAACAAAGAAATATGTAAACAAAGCTGCAATATTGCAATCAAATGTATAAATATGAGTTTCTAAAATATACTTAGAAAGAACTAAATATATACAGGTAAGTAAGTCAACTTAAAAAAATTACAATATAATACTAAATAAAAAATGAAAAATACAAATAATGATAATAATAATAAAGGGGGATTGACAGGTGATTGACAGTCTTTATGGAGGTTGTATTCCGTTGGATGTCCTTTTCCTGTCGCAACAGATCACAAATCTTGCTGCACATTCCTGTACTTCACCCTTTTATTTACTCTCCCTAAATGCCTTTCCCTTGACGTTTCATCTTTTGCCCAGTGACTGATATAGAAATGTTCTATAAATAAACCTCACTCGACTTAATGTTGCGCAAAAAGTCGAGAAATTGAAGCAAAGAAGTTTCTGGAGTGGAGGGTGGAGAGACGCAGGTCTGTTCTGTTGCTGTCGTACTTTCGACCAATCGGATGGCGCCAGGAGGTTCCCTTTCCGGAGGCGGCCTCTGTTTATCAGAGTCCCTGCCAAGCCAATAGCTGCTTGAGGATTTGTAGGGCCTGGTTATCCACACATGTCTGACGGAAGTCCCCCCAGACCCCACAGTCTCATCTTTCTTTCTTTCTGTCTTTCTCTCTCTCTCTCTCTCTCTCTCTCTCTCTCTCTCTCTCTCTCTCTCTTTCTCTCACTCTGCCTTCCTTTCTTTCGAGTCAAGCAACACGATGAACATGCTGAACATTCATCGTTACTTACAGTGATATCATATAGTTCACACACAATCACACACACACACATACACACACACTTCCCCACCGTGCACACACCTTGCTGAAGTGTGCATTGTGTTGTGCTGAGGAGTGTGTGCAATTACGAAGAATGCTGTACGTTTAGGTCGGGGGGGGGGGTTCTTGGTGTACGCATACATACCTACACACACACACACACACACACACACACACACACACACGCAGTACCTGACTGGGATAAACAGGAAATTGGTGATCCCCTCTGCCAAGCCTCAACTGGTAATTGAGCACGTGCTTTATCTCCTTAGTTCCTCATCACAAAGAGAGGGAATGGAGGAAGGGAGGAAGGGAGGAAGGGAGGAAGGAAAACAGAGGTGTTGGAGGGGGAGAGGGAGAGAGAGAGGGAGGAAAGGGAGAGGCCGTAAAGATGATTGAAAGCGAGACGAGAAAAGTGAGGTGTGTGTTGTGTGTGTGTGTGTGTGTGTGTGTTGTGTGTGTTGTGTGTTGTGTGTGTGTGTGTGTGTGTGTGTGTGTGTGTGTGTGTGTGTGTTGTGTTGTGTGGTTGTGTGTGTGTGTGTGTGTGTGTGTGTGTGTGTGTGGTCGTGTGTGTGTGATGTGTGTGTGTGTCTGCAAGGGCCTTCTGTCACCAGGGACAAATCCCCCCCTCCCTCTGTCCATTTGATTGCCATTTCTGTCATGGAACCTGAGGCTATGTGACACACTCCCACAGACACACACACACACATACACACAATTCCCCTCTCTCTCCCTGTCTCTCTCCTCTGTCACTCTCTCTCTCTCTCTCTCTCTCTCTGTCTCTCTCTCTCTCTCTCTCTCTCTCTCTCTCTCTCTCTCTCTCTCTCTCCTCTCTCTTCTCTCTCTCTGTCTCTCTCTCTCTCTCTCTCTCTCTCTCTCTCTCTCTCTGCTCACACTCCTGCTCTCTCCCAGACACAATACTGATGCACACATGAGCGTACACTCACACGCACACACATACGACACACAACACGAGTGTGGCACACAAACACACACTCATAATGATGTCATCACGGCCTTCTGCACGGCGCAGAGACGGATGTAAATATGCAGAAACAGAAAAAGTATAGCACACACACACACACACACACACACACACACACACACACACACACACACACCCACCTGACCACATGCTCCCCGTACGTGTAAGGTTATCACACACCACACACCACCACTTCGATTGATGCATTTACTGTGTATAAGGTTATCACACACACACACACACACACAAAACTTGCATTGCATTACGATCGGTAGCAGGTGAAGGTGTTCTGTTGAGCTAGCAGTCACCTCAAGCCCAGTTCTCTGGTTCAGTTCGGTGTCTGGATAGTGAGCTGAAAGCGGCCCGGCTACAAAGAGAGACATAAGCAGCTTCTGAAAGATGTATTCAGAAACATCTTTACAGTATGTACACAATTGTGTGTGTGTGTGTGTGTGTGTGTGTGTGTGTGTGTGTGTGTGTGTGTGTGTGTGTGTGTATGTGTGTGTGTGTGTCTGTGAGTGTGTGGGGGGGAGGAGGAGGTCGGAGAGGTAGGGAGGGGCCAGGTTGTTTTTAGGGCTTTGTCGGTGGTGAGTAGTATTTGACTGGGAGCCAGTGAAGATTGTGAAGGACAGGGGTGATGTGATCTTGGCGGCGGGTGGAGGTGAGCAGGCGGGCAGCGGAGTTCTGGACGTATTGAAGTTTGTTGAGGGTTTTGTCGGGTGAGCCGTGGAGGATGCTGTTGCAGTAATCGAGTCTGGAAAATACACAAAAGACGAAGAGATTCATCTGTAGGAGAGAAAAAAAACCATTCCTATCACTTCAGGCTGCAAGATAATGATAAATATAGAGTCTAGATATAGTGTGGAAATTGCTCCTTTTTATACACATATCACATATACAGCTCAATATGGTCATGGTGGTGTGGATGTTACAACTGGGTTACTAGTGGAGAACTCCTGAAATTAGGAAAATCTATCATTCTAAGGTATCGTATTAGGAGATAAAAACAGTACGACTTATGTAATACACTAGTGCCCTAGTTGAGGCACAACTAGCAAAAAAACTCGTTAAAAACTCGTGAAAATATGAATGAATCAATCACATATCAATCAATCTGTTCTATTCTGGTACGATGTCACAGGTTACAATGTTAAAGCCGATGTACGGTGTTTACGGCGTAAACGTGGCGACGTCTCCATCTCTGTGAGGTGGTCGTCGCCGCCTCCTCCTCCTCCTCCTCCTCCTCCTCCTCTTCATCACCCTAACGGAGACCTAAAAGTACACTTGTGTCTGTGTCGTATCTCCCCGATCTCTGTTGTGCTATCTTCCACTTTCCCGCCTTTTCATCCCTGAAAGCCCGTCAGGCGCCGTCACTTTGAACACGCGCGGCAGAGCGATGGCGGAGTGCTAGCGCTGCAAATTGATACTCAACTCTCGCCGTCAAATCATGAAAATAGGGCTGAGGACGATGCATTTTTAATCTCCTCCTCTGACAGCTTAGCGAGGCACAGATGACAGGCGCTTGACAAACATTCCATCTCCCTCTCTCTCTCTCTCTCTCTCTCTCTCTGCCTCTCTCTCTCTGCCTCTCTCCCCATCTCTCTCTCTCTCACTCTTACTCCCTCTCCCTTTGTCTCTCTCTCTCTCTCCCTCTTTCACATCTCACTCTCTCTCCATCTCTCTATTTCCGTCTCTCAATCTTTTGCTCTCTCAGTCCCTCTTCATCTCCCTCTCGCACTCTCTCTCTCCGTCGCTCCCATTCACATCACACTCTCTCCCTCTTTCACATCTCTCTCTCTCTCTCCATCTCTCAATCTTTTTCTCTCCCTCTCTCTTTCTTTCTCGCTCTCTTTGTCTCTCTACATCTCTCCCTCATTCCCTTCTCTCTCTCTCTCTCCCTCTCTCGCTTGAACACGATGTCTCTCTCCCCCGCACAACTTTCCCACATGTGTTCTGTCTTAGTTTTGTGTCGACGTTGTGTTTGTCGCGGCCTTGCCAACACAACTGCCTGCCTCTCTTTGATCTCTGGTCTCTCCGTGCATTCCTACCATCCATCTCAGACTCTCGACAACATCAACAACTGACTCTCTCTCTCTCTCTCTCTCTCTCTCTCTCTCTCTCTCTCTCTCTCGCTCTTCTCTCATCCTCTCTGCGTGTTCCGCCACTTCTTGGTGTGTAATGGCATCCAATCGGATGGCAGGTCTCCATGTGGTCCCTCACTAATTGGTCTGCAGCATCTGTGCTGACATACACCCAGAAGCACAACACACACACACACACACACACACACACACACATACACAAATAAACACACACACACACACACACACACACCAAGATGCAGACACACACACACACGTATGCACAAACACAGACACGCACACACACACTCTCACAGACACACGTGTACAAATATAAATACACACGTGCATGGAGATGTTGTGCTGCATGCAGCGCTGATTGTGTGTGTGAGTGTGTGTGTGTTTGTTTGTGAGTATGTGTGTGTGTATGTATGTGTGTGTTTGTATGTGTGTGTGTCTGTGTGTGTGTGTGTGTGTGTGCGTATCTCTGTGTGCCAAGCAGTGAGCAGGGTGTGGTGGGCTGCAGCAATATGTCTCCAACCAACCATCATAGTTCGCACAGCAAGTGATGTGTCTCCACCCAGCAGGGAGTCAAGCTCCACGTATGAAGGAACTCAGCAAACATGTGACTTGATTCTCTCCTTCTCGTCTTATATATATGGCACCAGGACAAAGGAAAGGACAATATATAAATGGATTGCATTTATATCCTACTTTTATCCAAAGCGCTTTACAGTTGCCTCACATTCACCCATTCATACACCGACGGCGGTGTCAACCATGCAAGGTAACAACCAACACGTCAGGAGCAGGTGGCGTCTTGCTCAGGGACACCTTCACACTTAGCTAGGAGGCGGAGACCGGGGATCGAACCAGCAACCTTCCTGTTGCTACTGCTGGCCATATATCATGGCCAATATATTATGGTGTTAAGGACACGTTTTGAAATGGTTATGTTTTCATCCGGCATTAGTTTTAGGTGTATCAGACATATGAATATTGCAGATATTTTATTCATTTTTGTATTTTATACTCCTGTTTGATTTTTCTACAGCGTGATTTCCCTAGATGTATAAATGTAATCACTTGTCAAATCAGTAATATCTTGTCCTATCTTCTATTTTCTAATTTGTGCTTCCAATACCTTTTTTTTTTATTATCAGCAGTGGTGCTCTGCCTGAAGTTTGACTTGAAGATTAACTTTGCAACTCTAGTACTGCATTGGCCGCCCTCATGGTAGTATAGTGTACCGGTAGTATGGTGTAGGATGAAGGCAGGCTGGCGTGTGTGTGGACGGGTGCAGGGGACTCCTAACTCTTCACAGGCTTAGGAGGAAGTCTCAGCGGTCTAAACTATCACGTCTGCTTCTTGAATCGCAAGGGCATGAGCCTGACTCTTCACAGATATCATTTCGACGAAGAAGAAGAAAAAAAATTAACAAGCCGCATGCATGTGCTCCAGCGAGCGCCTTGTTTTTCCTTTAACATTGTGTCTATAAAAAGATATTTTCTCGAGAACGCTCGGCCTCTGGCAAATTGACTTGTTCGGCGACGAGGAAGCGACGAGAGAAAGGCGGCGCGTTTGCATCATTCCTTTAATGTGAGTTTCAAGAAGTAGGGCGCCAGAGAGAGGAGGTGTCACAGGAAGAGCATATGAAACAGAGAGAGAGAGAGAGAGACAGAGAGACAGAGAGAGAGAGAGAGAGAGAGATAATAAGGGAAAACGCTAACCAGCCACAGAGAGCCCTGAGAAAATGAAGAAAGAGCTCTTAAAACAAACTGGTAGCTGCAGCTGTGGAGTGAAAGTTGGTAAAAGAGAGAGACTGAGAGCGAGAGAGAGACTGAGAGAATGTGAAATGAGTTTGTCATGATTATTACTTGGGCCCCTGGACACTATTGGATACACTATTATTGGTTTTTGCATATTGTTAAGAGCCAGGAAGATAACCCAATATGTTAATGCTCTATTATTTGTGGTTTTGGCTTCTATTTATTAAGTATTACTATTAGCATTATTTTATGGATCAATATTTATACTATTTCTGTTCATATTTATCATTATTTATTATGTATCCTTAGATGAGCTAGCTATATACCTTTTTCCCATATAAGGCAACAGGAAATGATTCTGTTCCATGGGGCAACTTGTCTCCAGGCTGGTAAGTGTCTATTCCTCTTGCTGTAAGGGCACCAAGAGGAATATCCTTCTTCATCTCATAAGAAAATAAATATTCAAACTTTATTCATTTCGAGAGTGCTTTTCTCCTTTGTTCGCTGACTATGATTTCCCCCACCTAGAGGTGAACTTTGGATGGGGGCTAGGCGCAATCTACACACTATAATATTCATACATTTTATTATAAAAGGGACCACATCCAGTTTTAAAAACATAATGTCAACCAGTTTTGACGGCACCGTGCACGAATTAATAAGCTCATTGCATCGGTAAGTCCCTTTGGCAGGTCAAAACAATGAATGCAGCACTATAACAACTGTACCTGTGGTGAAATACAATTACACTGTCCATAGGCTTCATGTCATTTGACTGCATTGAAGGTGCTGGTCCGGCTTTTAGACTTTGCGAGTCGCAGAAGAGTAGCAAATTTAGAAACTAAACAACCAAAAAAAACACCCATCCCTCCATCTCTCTCTCCCTACATTTCTTCACCATTGAGAAGTGATGCTGTCAAGGCACCTGTGATTGACAGGCAAGATGGATTTCCCCCCAAAACAATTATGTGAAATGAAAAATGAAATGATTAAAATTCTTCCTTTCTGTGTAACACAGCAAAAACAAATATTAAAACACCTGCATGAACGCATGCTAGTCATTTAGCATTCTTCAAACACACTTGTCGTCTGCAAAGGAACACCCTGTCTTCGGTTGTCTAAATACCTTGCTTCTCCAGTAATGAAGACTTGCTGCTCCAGCCTTTTAAAAGAGTAGATCTACCTGAGAAAGAGGAGATTGTTAACCTGACGCGCCGGATGGTTTGTTTCACTGGCCCATCTGGGAAGTCGTCAATGGAAACTGTTTCGAAAAGGACTGTCACTTCCAAAAAAATCCTTGCAGGTGATTGGACAAACAATCTGTCTGTCGCCGTTGTTGTTTCCAAACAAACAGCTGCTTCTTGCCGTCGTCACACCTAAACCACGCCCCCGTAGCTGCCAGTAGGATGCTTATTGGTGAGAAACCACTGGTGGTTCGGACACAAACAGATAGCTCTGAAGCCTGGCCAGACCGATCTTAAGAGAGAAACAGAATGTGAACTTGCAAGATCGGAATGGTCTCACGAGGCTAGTCTACCGTGGCCTCACATCTATAGAGCATATGCCCATTCCACGATACTGGGTTGTAAACCTTGTGGCATATTTAATGTGCCAATGCATATAATAAAAACACTTTACACCTGAAGGTAAAGTATTCAATCAAGACTGATGTACTGTATGCGACGGGTGCGTTGAATTGAAGTCATTTTAGGATTTTCATTTCATGCTCCCAGAAGCTTTGAATGTCATAATATTAATGTGATCATTCTTGTAGGATTTCTATCTTCCATCTTCCATCGTCTTCAAAACTGTTTTAATGTTTTACAGTTTAGAAGGGGGCTTCTTTGCAACATCCCTGAGTGCCTGAGAGCACACACACACACACACACACACACACAGACAGCACACACACACACACAGACAAGCACACACACACACACACACACACACACACACAGACACACACAGACAAGCACACAACACACACATAGAAATACAAGCACTCACACACACATACACTTATACACATATACAAGTACTTGCACGTGCTTACACTCACACACATACTCACACACAGTAATAAGTACTATAAGTACTCCGACACAACATTCATCTTCTCTGTTTCACAGAACATTCTAGCAGTTCTATTCTAACATACACACATTCTAACACACACACATATATATATACTGTATATACACACACACACACACACACACGCCCATGTGTTTGACCTTGTCAAACAAAGATAGAAACAAAATCAGTCGGTCTCTCAACACATCTCACAGAGCTCCCCGTCTCATCATCCACTCATCAACCACCCGCCGGCCCACACACACACACACACACACAAACACACACACACAACACACAACACACACACACACACACACAAACCACACACACACACACACACACACACACACACACACACACCACACACACACACACACACACACACACACACACACACACACACAACACACACACACACACACACAACACACAGACACACATTATTTTATTATTCTGTTTATTTCTCGATTGTTTTATTGTAATTGTTATGCACCTGGCACAAGAATTTCCTTCGGGATTAATAAAGTTCTATCTTATCTTATCTTAAAACACAGACACACACACAACACACACACACACACCCACACACACACAATAACAACACAACACTCACTTGTAAGGCCTACCTGCCACGGGTGTCTTTGCCCCGAACCAACCAGAGCTTTCTGAACCACACATCTCACGGTGTCAGGCTTCCCCACGCACCCCCTCCCCCCGCACCCCCCCGCACCCCCCCCCCCCCCCCCCCCGCCGCCACTCCTCCTCATCTTTTTTTTATACAATCAGTTCAGCGTTCAGAGACAGATGTGTCTCAGAGGAGGACGCTGCATGGCGCACGTCGCCGGGGATGGCGATCAAGCAGGAGATGTCATGGGTGTGTCTCCGCACCTGGGTGGAGGGTGGGGGTGGAGGAGGGGGAATGGTAGATGGATGAGCTCTCTCAGCCCCGCCCCTCTAGGGTGTCTCCTTCTAACCATCTCAGACCGACCATCTCGAGAATACAAATTCAAGCCCTGGAGCAGGGTCAGGAGCAGGGCTAGGAGGAGGGCTAGGAGGAGGGCCAGGAGGAGGGCTAGGAGCAGGGCCAGGAGGAGGGGCTAGGAGGAGGCCCCCGTCTGATGGCGGGGCCGGTGTGGTCCCCCCCCCCCCGCGAACCAGAGGAAATGTAAACAGAAGATAAGAGACAAGATAAGACAAGATAAGATAATAAAGTATTTAAAACATGATTTCCAAAGTGAGTGAGTGATCACGGTGGAGACGAGGTTATTAATTCAAAAGAACAGCGTTAGTAGTAGACAGTGAATACACGTAGGATTAATAGTATCATTGATTGATGATTTATGATGAAAAGATGTGTAGAATAAGGCTGCATTTAAATGTACAAGCGTACCAACCTAATGGTAGGCTTTCATACAGCAGACCAGAGCACTGATGCAATGTCTCTAGACTATGAGAGGATCAGACATGCTTGTGGTTAATCTATGGGGTTTGTTCTTGGACTTCAATGCAGATCCTTAGCTAGTGTGTGTGTCGTTTGTGTGTGTGTGTGCGTGTGTGTGTGCGTGCGTGTGTGTGTGTGTGCGTGTGTCTGCATGTTGTGCGTGTGTGGTTGCTGCGTTGTGTGTGCGTGTGTGGTGTGGTGTGTGTGTCGTGTGTTGTGGTGTGTGTGCCAATATGTTTATTCTTTCACAAGAGCTCTGTGTGAAAGATAAAACAACAACTCCTTGCCGTTCTTTCCCTCGGTCGTAGCTTTTCGTATCCGTTTTACTTTGGTGTCGCTGTGGGATGTTGAGAGGGGTTGAGAGGCAAGCTGGAGCTGAGCTGTGAGGCAGCCGTGGTCTACAGCTTTATATACAATAGAGAACGTAAATAAAAAGCGTGGTGAAAGTGTGCACGGGCGGGCACACATATCATGATTATGTTCGACGATAGGATAAGTAAGTTCTGTTACCATAACAGAAGTGTGAATGCCAAGGGCCCATATTAAATTCGTCCGTATATTTGGTCCCCGGTTTCTGTGGCCATAGTTTGATCTCACACTCAATGGTTCCTGGTTTGGGGAAGCAAAGCATTGTTGCATTTTTGCTTACACAGCCAGAGGACAACTCTGGCTTTAGAAATAGAATACACACCCATTGATTTTTTATTTTTTGTGTGTCTGTCTATTTTCTATCGATCAGGCGGTCCAGTTGCCTGCACACTGAGTCCTGCAGTGTGCAGATGATCACCGCAGCCGACCAGATAAAAACACAGGAACACACACACACACTGCTGTCACTGTCATCATTCCACAGTGTGAACCTGGCCTGGGTTCACACTGGTGTGTGTGTGTGTGTGTGTGCGTGTGTGTGTGCATGAAAGTGTGCATGTGTGTTTGTGTGCGTGTGTGTGTGTGTGTGTGTGTGTGTGTGTGTGTGTGTGTGTGTGTGTGTGTGTGTGTGTGTGTGTGTGTGTGTGTGTGTGTGTGTGTGTGTGTGTGCGTGCGTGCGTGCGTCCGCAGTGTGTGCATGTGTGTGTGCTGTGAGCGGCTTCTAAAAGTGAAGTGGGTCTGAGCCCCGGGAGACGCCGTTCCAGGAGCAGCTGGTGTCCGGGTACGATTAGACACAGCGAAGAGGAGGAGGAGGAGGAGCCCTGACGGAGCGAGCGAGATGGAGGGCATCAAACATGAACGCCCACACACACACACACACACACACACACACACATACACAGACACACACTCCCACAGCAGCTTCCCTTCTATCCCCTTGTCTCAACTCTTATTTTACACCCACCCACCCTTTCCCTCTCCCTCCCTGGGTATAAACAAGCCCCTCCCCCCCCCCCGCGGTGCCAGCAGGGAGAGATAGGGAGTGGTGGCGTGATGCCAGGTGGAGACGATGTGTCACGGCGTGCCCGAGCTGAGCCGCACCGCCACCATCACCACCACTGACAACGTGGCCCGGGTGTAAACCCAGGCCACGTTTTTAGCACCGAGACGCACAGACGGCATTTGGGTGCGGGCCACAGCAACCCGGGAGGAGAGAAGGAGAGAGAGGAGAAGAAGAAGACGAAGAGAGGAGGAGGCCTCTTCGACCCCCACTCTACCTTCGTCATCTTCTTCAAAGGAGGAAAACGTTGACAACTGTTAAATTGACACCTCCTGGCATAAACACTGGAAATCAGACCTGCGTCTCACTCGGCAACCCCCCCCCCACCCCCCCCCCCACGGAGGAGGCTTTGAGGAGGCTTTGCGGCGCGGGCCAGATCCATGCGGAAAAACCAATTAAAAATGGGTTTTACACTCCGGCCCCCTTCTGATTCTGACGTCCCCCTCACCGCCCTCCCCTCCGCATCACACCGCTGAACCGCGGGCAGAATTAAAAGGTAAAGATCTGGTAATTACCTCCAGACCGGATCTATTATCTGCCTTCTCCCGGACTTTAATCGGGGGGGGGGGGTGGAGGTCGGGCAGGGGGGGGTGTGGGGGTCTCATCGTTCTACACACACACACACACACACACACACATAGACGGCTGGCCGATTACAGCGCTAAGCCACGATAAAAAAAAAAAACTGCAAAAAAAACCTCACCACCAGCCACCACCGGCGTTCCATTCAACCTCGCTGAAATACGTACGGGGAGACCGGCCGGCGCACAGAAATTGTACGTTTTTGGATAAGAACCCCCCCCCCCCCACACACACACACCACACACACACACACACACACACACACACACACACACACACACACACACACACACCTCACCCCTTTTCGCCCCGGCAGTTTCGGACAGATAGCGAAAGATGAAAGGCGGGTTACGGATGTGTGTCAAAAGAATGAACGCGGAGGGCAGAGATGAGATGAAAGCGGCGGAGGTCAAGAGGGACAGAGTGAGGATACAGGAGTTTCATGCGCGCGATTCGAGTGTGTTTGGTGGTGGTGGTGGTGGTGGTGGTGGTGGTGGTGAGAGGGGAGAGAGGGGGGTGTGTTTGGGTGGGTGGGTGGGTGGGTCGGTGGGGGTTAGAGGAATAATTGGCCAATTCTTAACGTGCCCAATTAGCGCTGCATGGGGAGAGGAGATGAAAGAACGTCGGTGAGTTGCAGTTTGAAACTCATAACTCCATAAGCATCGGTTATCATCTCTGGGGCGCAGGGGATGGGAAAGAGATTGGAAAGCTCTATCTGGCGTAAACGCGTCGCTCTCTCTCGCCTCGCTCTCTGACTCTGTAGGATGGACAATGGAACAAGGTGAAGTCATCTCAACCAGCATCGATACATAACTTCGAAAAAAAACAATGAAACTATCTCGACTTTCTTGTTTGCAATGACACATTGCCACACCATTACCACGCCACAGCGAAATAGCTACCATAACCATAACTACTTCCAGAGAGAGAGAGAAAGAGTAAGAGAGAGAGAGAGAGAGAGAGAGAGAGAGGGAGAGAGAGAGAGAGAGAGAGAAAGAAGGAGAGAGAGAGCGATAGAGATAGAGAGAGGGAGAACAAGAGAGAAAGAGTGCAAAATAGTTACCATAACCATAACTGTTTCCAGAGAACGAGAGAGAGCGTGCGATTGCAAGAGAGAGCAAGAGAGAGAGAGACAGAATGAGAAGAGAGAGAGAGAGAGAGAGAGACAGAGAGACAGCGAGAGAGAGAGAGAGAGAGAAAGATGAAGGGAGCAGCATGTTGACAAGAGTAAGTTGACTTCAAAAACACTCGTCTTGGCGTTGCGCTCGGTTCCGTGTGTTTCATGTCCTAATGGATTCAGGGAGCTTTGCGGAGCACGGAGAGAACCGATGATGAAACGGTTGCTCCAGCGCATCACAGCCTCCTCAAGGTGCCCAGCCGGAGACGCTCACCCTGCTGCTGCTGCTGCTGCTGCTGCTGCTGCTGCTGCCGTGGCGCAGGTATTAGCGGCTGATACTGTCACGTAAAACAGGCCCCACTCTGCAGCACGCGGCGTTTGTAGCCGGAGCAATTAAAGTGGGCTTCCGTGCATCCGTCCGCCGCGGTTTATCAACGACGTGTAATGCTTTTGTAAAGCATCCGATCACACAGTCAGATGGCTTCTGCGGGCTTTTTCGCCGATTGGCTCAGACCCCGAGACGGTGACTGGACGGAGCCTTCAGAAAGGGACTTTGGGCACGGTGAAAGAATCTACAAATTCCGCAAATACAGATTCTCCAATAGATTTTCATTGAAGAATGCTGAGTTGATACACGAGTGGTAAATTAGAGGCACAGATACAGATAAATATTTACAGGTGCAAATGACCCTGTGATTATTTGTGCATTGTTTACGAGTTACATCATTTGACATTTGTTTTTGCGTATTCTTTGGAGACTGTTTTAGCCCCATCATTTTTAATTGGTGTATCCCAGTGCACACTGTGTAGATTTAAACCCTTAACAGACACTTGGTGTCTATAAAGTAAAGTGTTTGTTTTTAGGTGTCTTCCCACCAAAGTAAAAGCTTTGGTGTCGTGCCTAAAGCACACATTTTACTTCATATTTTAGCACGACCTAAAAGAGAAATTGAAGCATAATGTTTTCAATGGCATAAATCACACAGATAGCAGCACTTTGTATCGGACTCTAGTCAATTTTGTACGCAAACATTTTAAAACATTATTTTGCGTCTGTCCCCGTCACGGCTTGTGTGCTTTAGGGTTAGGACACAACAAGTGTGCTAATCCCACTGATGAATGGGTATGAATGGGTCCGAGTAAACTTCGCTCGGCAACTCTTCTCTGTTTTGGAGCTGCAGGGGTGGAACGAGCTCCCGGCCGATGTGAGGACAGCCGGGTCACCGCTCACCAGCTTCCACAAGAGACTCAAGACTCTCGTGTTCAGAGTTCACCTGGACTCTGCACAGCTTCCCTCCTTACCACCTCCACCACCTCTCCCCCCTAACCCTCCCCACTCCCACTTGTATGTTCCGACGTCCCAGAACTTAAAATAGTACTTAGCATTGTGGAGCATTTTATCCTAGCTATCTTGCCGTTTACCAGCAAGGGGTCAACTTAGCAATTTAGCAAGAAATGTGTTCTATTCAAATCTTACTGTATTCATCAGCGATATAT
>PIJE02000304.1:115448-132948 GCA_002895965.2 Coryphaenoides rupestris
ACACACACACACACACACACACACACACACACGTACACACACACACACACACACATAAACATAACCATTTTGTCGGTTCAGATATGAAAATCAAACGGGGTACGGATTTTGAACTTCAGATACGTAATAATATCCTAAATGGTTTGTATCGAGGAAATACTTTGACTTTGATAAGTCGCCGAACATAAAGACATTCAAAGTATTCAGGCGGTGTGCGAGAGGCCACATTCAAGTCAGAGTCCTCAGCCTGTTGGACAGGAGAGAGCAAGGGAGAGAGAGAATGAGAGAGAGAGAGAGAGAGACAGAGAGAGAGAGAGAGAGAGAGAGAGAGAGAGAGAGACAACACACGTTCCCCTCCTGGGTCGGAGAGTACAGTATCTTCAGCCACGCTGAAGGACACCGCGCTGAATAATACATGGAGAGGAACGAAAGAAAGAAAAAAATAAATATATAAAATAAATTCTTAATCTCCCTTAAAAATATAATTAAAAATTTAAGCTTGACCAATTACCCGTCTGTCAGTTTTCGATTAATCCGAAGATCCATCTATCCATCATTGTGGGGCCTGGCCTGCCCAGCCTGGGGACCCCAGAGAGGGAATGTGTGACTATAAGGAGCGATGAGAGTCTCTGTTCCCCTGTCTGCTCTACACTACATCAGTGTTGCTCTAATAGGGCTCCGTGTGCCCCTAGAGGTACTCTGAGGGCTTGCAGGGGGTAACTCGGAACATGAACAAACTAAACTGGTTGTTGTTTTTACATTTTGCATTTAAAAAATGAACGAGCACCCGCTTAATACCATTTCGTCAAATCGGAATCGTAAAATATTGTCGTAACAAGTTCGGTAAATCTTTCCAATTAGAGCATATCACTTTAACTTTTAAAGGGAAGTTGGCTGAAAATGTATCCTCGTGGGGGTACAATAGTAAGAAATAGTTTGAAAACCACTGCACGACATGTCACATGACTCGTGGCTCTAAGTGGCTTCCATGTGATTCACAGTGCCACACTGGGAGAGGAGGGGGGGAGACCGGGAAGCCATGGCCTGGACTGTAGTCTCGAACCTTCCCGTGTAAGCAGCCTCACCTGGCCCTCACCTGGCCCTCACCTGGCCCCAGTCAGGCTGATTAGAGTCTGTGGGGGGTGGGTGGGGCTGCACACCTGATGTGCATTAGCCAATCAAGGCCCACAGGTTAAACCGGCCGTCACCACACACACACACACACACACTCGGGGGAGAGCGCTAGCATGCTAGCTGTGTACCACCTGCTCTGTCATTCATTTTGAATGTATTCCACTTTACAATAAACCGGATTACTCAACATCTGCCTGGGAAAGCCACTTTAGTGGTGTACCGCAGGTGCTATTGCTACATGTGGCTATTTACTCCAGAACTTGTTTTGTTGTTGCTAGAACTAGTTTGTCGAGAGAAAAATAAAACATGCACGTCTGTCCATGAGTCAATGCATCCAAGGGATGTTTCCTCTTTCTCTCCATAACTGGTTATATTCCGGTCCACTTGTGGAGGCCCAAAGCCCACAGGAAGGTGGGCTGAGAGACGGAGGGAGCGCCAGCACACGACCCGACCTGCAGGCAGGGCCTGCTGTGACGCTGCGCCAGGTGGCTGACCGCTGGCTCACCTGACCGCTGGAGGAGCAGGAGCGAGAGGAGGAGGGAGGGAACTATATTTGCATTTGCAAAAATGGAAATAATGAGCTGCCAGATTTGATGATTTCATTCACAGTGCAGTTTTTCGTTTGCAGATTGTTGTTGTTGTTGTTGTTGTTGATGATGATGATGATGATGATGATGATGATGATGATGATGATGATGATGTTATTGAATATGTGATACTGGTGTAGGAGGGAAGCTGGCTGCTTATGTTCATTGGTTTTAGATTGTAATACAGACTGTATACAGTGTATTGTGTATATACTCTGCTGTATTAATGTCATCCATTTATCATCTGATAAGAACAAGTGGTTTGGCACTGCAGGCGGAGTAATGAGGAACGCTGGCTCATAGTTGCCACCCGATTTCAAACACAACATAGCAGTTTGCATGTCGAATCAGTTTTATACTGATTACAGCTTTACAGCTGTTACTAATTCAAGTTCTGCAATTGTGTTTTTCTATTGTTTTCAAATGGGAGGAATCTAAGACACACACACACACACACACACACACACACACACACACACACAGAAGGAAGGTTTATCCCCTCACACTCACAAACACACTTTTGTTGTTGATAGGGCAGAGGAAGATGAACTGATATCAGATGGCGTGTTGAAGAGTGTCATGATAAAGCATTGTACTATAATATGAGATATCGTTTTGACTTTAGTTCAGCTGAAGGTTTAGTATTATCAGAAGTTGGTCATGTGTTCTACTAAGGACCTCAGAGTGGTTGTGTGTTATAGTGCTTATAGGGTCTATACTATCATCTGCTGTGATAAGTGTCCTGTATCCTCTTGGCCTGGTGTGCTCATAACACTTCAGCCCACCATCTATGATGGATACTCCCATGTGTGATGTCATTACTGGGGCATTTTTCTAAATGGCTTGTAATAGCTTATTAACATCACGGTGGTAGTGACATAGTCCAGCCCCACCCACATCCAAAATAATTTAAAGTGTGCATGAGACAAGAACTTACTTCATACTTATGTCACTTTCTAACGACAAAGACCTTGAAAGCAGTAAAGGGGTAGTGTAAATTAAAATATGTATAAAATATGATTAAATATATTGCATATAACCATGGGATAGTAACTTCTGTCGAGTCAAAGAATAAAAGCGTGAGATTCTGTATTTATTATATGAGTAGAGTATTGTCTGCTCAACAGAGGCCCTGTGTCTGTTTCAATTCTGTCGTCAATATGTCTGCTTGCTGGCCCCCCCATGTGTCTATAAGAGCAGAGTTTCATTATCTAATGCACAGGATAAAACAGGGTCATCCTGAACAGTGGAATTATTAGGACATGGCAGCAACAACTACCTAGTAGGCATAGAACACATATAAAACATTTTTTATTAGTAAACACATTTATAAATAATGGAAAAAAGCAATGAAAATGGCAGAAATCAAAAATATTATTACCTATTTTTACAGTTCCACAGACTTTTTGCTTAAGTATGTGATGAAAATGAACCGAGCAGATGGAATACATGCTCTCCTCGAGTGTGAGTGTGTGTGCTGGTGGCTGACGTAACCTGTGGTGCACTGATTAGCCAATGCACCACAGGCTTGCAGCCCCCCCCCCCACCCCCCCCAGACTCTAACTGGGCCAGGTGAGGCCAATTAAGCCAGCCACCAAACAACACACACAACCAACCCATCGAATGGTAACTACGGAACAATGGGAAAAATAAGAGTAGTAAAATACATAACTGTAAAGGCTAGGAGTGGCCGAATGAATCTGAACACATGAACGGCGGTGATGTACATTTTGAATCGTCCACAACATCTGGTGGGCAGACATGGGGGTGGGAGGGGTTGTGTGTGTGTGGGGGGGGGGGGGGGGGGGGAACATTGGCGGCCTGAGAAAGCCTGAAGGCCTGGAGATAAAAGCGGTTTAGGAGTCTGGGAGTCTGGGAGTCGGTGCCCGGATGTTCCGCTGTAACGTCTACCAGACGACAGCAACCTCAGCAGCCCGTGTGTGGCTGTAGAGAGTCACCCAGCATCCCTGAGGTTGGTGTGTGGTAGAGGCTCTGCGCAGGGGAGGGGAGGCGGCGGCCCATGATGCGTTCCGCTGTTCCCATCACCCTCTGGAGTGTGTGTGTGTGTGTGTGTGTGTGTACGTGCGTGTGTGTCTGTGCATGTGGGCATGTGTGTGCTCGTGTGCGTGTGCGTGTGTGTGTGTGTGTGTGTAGGGTCGACGGCGGTGGTGCAAGCCTTCCTTGTCCTACTTTTGAAACTGCGGGCGGCGCGCGGAGTGAGGATGGGGGAAAAGACAAACATGAAACAGGCTTTTCCAATCGAATGTCCCCTTTGGTCCTCTCATCAACCGCCTAGTACGTGTTATTTCTCATCTCGCCCTTAGTTTGCTGTCTCCAAGTCCGCCTCACCGCCTCACTCTCGCTCAACCTTCTCACTCTCCCTCTTCCTCTACCCCCATCTCCCTCTCTCTTCTCTCTCGCTCTCTCCAATCTCCTCTCTCTCCGCTCTGTGCTCTTCTCTCTGTCTCTCTCCCTCCTCTCTCTCCCTCCTCTCTCCTCCCGGCCTCTCTCTCTTACCATGTTCTCTCTCTCTCTCTCTCTCTCTCTCTCTCTCTCTCTCTCTCTCTCTCTCTCTCTCTCTCTGCTGTGTCTCCTTCATGGAGGGTGAGGCGGCGTGCGTGGCTGCGCTTGACAGATTCCTAGTCGTCACCACCGGTTGAATGAGAGGCCCTGAGTGTTCCTGTTTGAAGTCACTCAGAGATAAACACATTTTATACTGCAGGAGGTGGGGGGGGGGGGGGAGGAGGAGACGGATACACGTTGTGGGTGTGATGGAGAGAGAGGGAGCGAGAGGGGGAGGGAGAGATAGAGAGAGATAGAGAGAGACAGAGAGAGAAAGTGAGAAAGAGAAGGAGAGATAGTGGGAGGGGGGAGAGGGAGACAGGGAGAGGGAGAGAGAGAGAGAGAGAGAGAGGGAAAAAGAGAGGGGGCGAGAGATAGAGAGAGAGAAACAAGCTTTGGTGGGTGGGGGGGGGGGGGTGGAGGAAATGAGGGCAGCAATGAAAAATGAGCGAATAAAATACACCAAAAGTTCTGAACACTGCTCTGGCGTGAAGGCTCTGAACTCTGGTGTGAAGGCTTTGAGAAAGAGAGAGAGAGAGAGAGAGAGAGAGAGAGAGAGAGATTTTACCGGTCTCGCATGGCTTAACTACCGTACCCTGTGGGTGAGAGACTTGCTTACCACATTCAGTCAAAGTCACAAGGGTTCAGAATAGGGAGAGAGACACAGTGGCAGAGAGAGAGAGAGAGAGAGAGAGAGGCAGAAAGAAAGAGAGAGGCAGAAAGAGAGAGAGAGCGAGAGAGAGAGAGAGAGAGAGAGATAATGGAGACCTCTGAACAACCACTCTCAGTACCCTTGAAAGGGTTTTGGTGTCTGTCTCTTGCCAGTCTTTTGGACACACTCCTCACGTGCACACTCCTCACGTGCACACTCCTTACATACACACACCTCACGTGCACACTCCTCACATGCACACTTGCTACCCAGATGCACGGGCTCCAGCTGTAGCCATGCAGTATTCTGCTGGGTGTCACGTGGCATCCGTGGAACACGTTTCGGCTCGACATCATGGCTTTCACGGTTGTAAAGGATGACTTTGGCTCTCTACCATGGGTGACTCAATGTGACTTCCTATCGGATTTTATTAATTTATTTTTATTACTGAATCTTAATTGCCTATTGATCATGATAGTTTGATGATATATGGTGAATGCTGAATGGATTGCATTTGTTTTGCACTTTTCTACAAATTGCTTTACATTTCCTAATTTTGACCCATTCAGACACACATTCATACACTGACGGCGGTGTCAACCATGCAAGGCAACAGCCAGCTCATCGGGAGGAGTTGGGGTTAGATGTCTTGCTCAGGGACACCTCAACAATTAGCTATAGGGGGGAGCCAGGGGATTGAACCAGCAACCTTCCAGTTGTCAGACAACCGCTCTTACCTCCTGAGCCCCTGCCCGCCCGTGTTAAACTGTTGTATTTTAGATTGTGTGCTTGAGATTGACTAAGTGAGTGAAGTGCTAAAGGGTGCGCGTGCCCATGTGTACACACACACACACACACACACACACACACACGCACACACACGGACACCTGGACGTGTGTATGTGTGTGCGCGTCCATATGTTACTGCGTGTCGATGCCCGCCTGGAGTCCTAAGGAAAGGACAAGAGGAACTAGTCCTTGTGCGCGCACCTCCGGGACGTTGGGGATCAATAGAGGGGAGCTGGACGTGGAATCTCCAAAGCGATCACGGCCACGACGATGGAAAAAAATGTGTCTCGTCCGTCCCACACACTGTGCCCCGCCCCTCCCTCCTCGTCAAGAGGAGAGGGACTCTCTGTCCTCCAGACGAGACGACTGCGCCAATCCCTCTCCGATGAGGGTTAGCGGTTAGCATGGATGGTGCACGTCAGAGTGTGTGCCTGTGCGTGTGTGTGTGTGTGTGTGTGTGTGTGTGTGTGTGTGTGTGTATGTGCGTTTGTGTGTGTGAGCTGGAATTCATATTGAAAAAACCTGTTGCCGGTAAATATCATGTCTCCCTCCGGGGCCTCTGCCACAATAAAACTTTTCCAAGCGAATAACAACGTAATAACAGTCGGATGGAACCAAGTAGACCCATCAACCTGGAGGGAACACTTTAGAGGACGGACCACATCCAGATATGTCTCTCTCCAGCCCTGTATCACGCTCGTTCCTCAGCCCTCTCTCGGAAGGTCACGCCCACTGTGTGTGTGTGTGTGTGTGTGTGTGTGTGTGTGTGTGTGTGTGTGTGTGTGTGTGTGTCCAGATTTTAAAACGTCATATCAACAAGATCGCATTTTGTACTCTGTACGACCGACAGAACAAGAAAACAAAAAGAATCCGATTTGCGATGTCGGCGTTAACGAGCGTCTTCCATCTTTGCATTCAGAACGTGGCGACATATGTAGGATAAGTCACGCAAATGATCCCATTGCCAGTGAAAATTGGATATTGTGGGGCTCGGTCTCATCCCGGAGCAATCATCTCCCAATGAGAGACCGTGTGCTGGGCTGTCATGCACGTGACGACGCACAGCCCCAAATCAAGTTAGAAGAACTTGATGTGAAGAGGATTGTCGTGTTCTTCCTCCACTCCTCTTCCTCTCAATATGCACGATAGTGACTCTGTGGCCGTGTGCCAATTGGCTCACTTGTTCCCTCATTCCCTCATTCCCCATATAGTGAACACTACGTAGTACATCATTTTAGGGGAAGAAGTACATCGGACACTAATTATGTAATGGATAGCGGTCGCATAAACAAGCACACACGTGTTAGGTGTCACCCCCGTGGCAACTCATTTGCAAAAAGAACCAACCGTCGCTATTGGATGAGTCCGAAGACAATAAAAACCGCCGTGCATCATGGGATATGGAGTGCAGAAATAGGTGCACATCCGTTGTACACATTCCGTCGGGCATTTATGTGAGGAGCAGGATTTTGGGCTGCCGCTGAAACTACTGCGTGAAACTACCACTATATGGAGCACCAGTGGACCCATTGGAACGGAGCCGCTGAGACCCGCAGTGCACTGCTAGTGAGTTAGAGTGTTTCGGTGTTGTCTTGTCTACCCTGGCCGATATTTTAGGGTACGAAGACAGTTAGACACTGTACACCAACCTCGACGTCAGTCACCAGAATCATTAATACATGAAACGTATCAGAACTTTGTTGGTAAAGAGCCATGCTTAAGGTAGGCTCTTTTTTTCAACGTTATAATCAATGAGATATCTCAACGTTACAAAACATGAGCATCGCATGCAAGGTACACACCGTCCTCGTGCACGCAAAACAAACTGTCAATACTTTTCCAATCTCCAGTCTCGCACGAGCATATTTTTCGAGAACATTTCCTTCCACCGCGCAGCGTCGTCTGGCGTGTCCCTTTGACGACTCCATTATGATGTCTGCTTTTATCTTCTCCAAGCAGTCCTCATCAAGTCATTTAACGTTTCTATTCTAAGGGAGAAATAAGGGAAAGTACATTTGTGTAGCCATGACAACGGCAGCCCGAAACCAAGAAAAGTATTTCAGAGCCAAGTGAGTTAATCAAATGCGCTCTCGCTACGTCTGTGGATTGAATGGAAAGCGCATGTTGAGACGTGGACATACATTTTTTTCCCATTTTGTTGTGTGTGTGTGTGTGTGTGTGTGTGTGTGTGTGTGTGTGGTGTGTGCGTGGGGGGGCTTGCAGCTGGTGGTACATGGGGGTACAAAAAGTAGCACGCACATTTGCTTGGCTGGTTTAATTCCCCTCGAGACTCTAGAACAAGGCAGACACGGTGGAGTAGGATCAGGATTCTGGTGACACGCGCACGTTGCAGTGTTTGTTGTTGTTCGCCGGGTAGCCAGGCACACAGATGCTCTCTCTCTCTCTCTCTCTCTCTCTCTCTCTCTCTCTCTCTCTCTCTCTCTCTCTTGTTGTCTCGATGTCACTTTCTCACTCTGTGATGTCAAATGTGTTATCGCGTCTGTGGCGGGCCTCAGTGTTGGCCCTATGTTATTGGTGGGCGGAGCTGAAGCCTAATGAGAGATGCAGCACAGGCTATAAATCTGACCTGCAAGATCCTCAGTCTCTTCCCCTGGCTTGCCGACTGGTTTTTTGTTTTGTTTGTCGTTTGTATTTTGCGTTTCGCGTTTCACAGACATATGCTGTGTTCCATTTGGACTCAGAAGGAATTTCCGAGTTCCAAGTCGGAAGTTTCCGCAGAAACGCGCACTGAAGTCGGATTTCCAACTCGGAAAGTCAGACAAATCTCACAACTCCGACTTAGAAATCCAAGATGGCTGCTCCGCCATCAACAGTCAGTGAAAGCTGTAGTAATATACTGTTTTTAGCACTTCTGTCTATTTGTGTCTCATAAAATCAGTCATACACACAGTACTTTCCAACTTCTACATGTTGCGACGGTGTTTATATGCGTAAAATGCTGTATTATACGTTATCGACTGGTAAAACAAGCCGTCCATCTTGGTTTTCTGACTTGTTAACTGGAACGCGGTCAACTCCAGTTCCGACTTCTGAGGTAAATGGAAGGCGCCAATACATCTACACATACGCACACTCACCACGCACACAGACATACTGACCTGCTGACAGACACACCCCATTACATTGTTTATTTACATTAAATTAAAACCTTTAGCTTTATTGAAAGAGTATGTGTGGTCTCCCTCTTTTGTCACATCCGTTTGAGCCAGGTTGTATATTTAGTTTTGTTGGCCAATACAGTATATACAATATACAATGCAACTTATACTCGCAGACTACAGACCAAGAAAATGTTGCAAAGTGACCAACAGCTGTAGCATTAGCATTATATGAAACTCAGCACATATTCATCTGCCAGAGTCGCAGCTTCAGAGGCAGTTCCTAATCCATGCGCCACAATGTGAGTGGCAACTTCAGGTGGAATGCAATCTTTAAACTGCTCTAGCACCATCAGATCAAGTAACATCAAATGCAGAACACCAACTGTTGAAGTGTTTAGTTTCGTTGTAAACTCAACATGTGACTGCTTATCAGACTTCCTCCAGGACCTACAACGTTACCGATAGGCCTCAGGTACCAACTCATAAACTTCCAAAACAGCCTCTTTAACAGTAGAATATTTCTGGCTGTCAACTGCACCAAGCGCTGAATAAGCGTATTGGGCCTTTCCTGTCAATACCGATTGCAACTAAGCGGTCAGTCTCAGACCAACCTCTCAAATTGGCAACAGGTTCAAAAAGGTAGAAAAAGGTGTCTGGGTCTCTCTCATCAAACTTTGACACTAGCCGCGAGTTACCCACCACATCAAACCTTCTCAAACTTTGTGAAGCTACAGACTCATCTGACCACTCAGTATCAGCATTACCCGACAGCTTATATAATGTGCAATATTATCTCTCTACATCGTGTGCAATTTCCCAAGTTTTATGTACAATATAACGTTATGTGCAATACTTTACTTTATCATGTACTATATTATTATCATCCTTCTGTCTAAATATTATCTATAACACTATAGCACCACCTCTCACTACCTCTCATCTCCTCTTCTCTTCTCTTCTCTCATCATCATGTGCAATATTCTTCATTCTTAATGTCATGTCCAACAATATTTCACTTCAATCATGTCAAATTGTTTTTGCCGTCAAATATATTATCATGCCTTCAAACTTGTATATTTTAACTGTAAATTTGTAAATCCTTTTGTTTATTTTCTATCATTGTTTTTATACTGTATATGCTTAGTTTATTCCTAGTTTATCTTTCATCATTCTGTCATCATTTATTCATCATTCATTCATCATTTATACTGTATCGCTATGTAACCTGGCACAATAATTTCCTTCGGGATAAATAAAGTTCTATTCTATTCTATTCTATTCTATTCTTACCTGCCTTAATTAGGTCTAACAGATACTGCTGCAACTCCAATTTTCCTTTTCCAAAGACTGCCTTCGACGTTCCTTTTCTATGCCCAGTTTATCCCTCTCCATTTGCAACAGCAACAGTTATTTTTGCTGCTCAAAGGTTAACGCTACTGTAGTAGAAACAACTGACTCCACAACACTGTCACTTGGACTGGCTGACAACACACCATTTTCCATTAAAGCAGCCCTCATTGACCCTTTAATTTCCTCTTTTAACCGTTTTTTCTACAACATCATCATAATGCTCAACAAGCTGCAAAATTGGTTACCAACTATTCAAAAGTTCCTCAGATGGAGACTGAACAAAGCTAGCCACAGTAGCCATAACAGGACAGTATTGATCCCCGAGGTGCAATACAAATTAGAGCCCTCCCACTAACTACCTACCCAGAAACGTATTCATCTCAACCCTAGTCTTCATGCAGTTACTTACAGTGGATACTTATGCACTGTTCCCAAGACAACTGCTCCAACCGCTTTCACTGAAACACTACCAAGATTTTACAAACAAATCCCAAAGGAGAAATGTTCCTTCATCCTACCAGGGAAAGCTGAAATTCTAACCTGTGCACCCCGAGCAATCCACACTGTCCCCACGGCCCTACACTTCCAAAACTGTCTCCAGCCCCACAGAAGACAGCACTAAAGCTCTAGCCCTAACAGAGCTTGGACAACCGACCAAAGCAAAGCAATAAACCATGCCGGAACCTCAGCCAAACTTATGGAAACACAGACAAACTGAACTCAATCACAACCAATAGCCAAAACTCTAGACTATGAGCCTCCCAAAACTAGTACTTAACAGCTTTAATACTCAAACCACCGACTCAATACATAACCAAACCTGAAAAACAAAATGTACTCTACTGTCCACTAAAGGAAAGCCCAAACCTTTACGAGAGTAAAAGTGACAAACAGTACCATTTCCAACACACCTCCCATTCCGATCTTTGTCATTGAATTTCGGAACACGCATTTATTGATTTTGGAAAAGTACATACAACACAAAACAACAGGAAGATCGTATTCTGCTTATCGATTTCGGGGTGTGGTTGTCGTGGCTTATGAATATGGAATGAATATGGATATACTGCATATATATATATAATAATAACAAAAAAACTGTGAGTCTCGTGTACCTGTCTGCAAGACTATCGCATACACAATGTGGGAATAAGCGGCTCCAAAAATGATGCTAATACCCTGCCTCCGCTCCACTCAGAAAACCATCACATGCATATTCCTGTTACCGACAACCTATAATCAGCTCCACAACCGCAGCGAATTGGACTGTGAAGCATAAGCCTCCTCCTTTGGCCCCCTGGCTGGGCAGATCAGGGCCAGTGTGGAGGTATTTGGCCCCTTCAGAGTTTACAGGCTTTGGGGACTTATCCACCGAGGGAAAGGGCTGGATTTGCAGGATCATCACCCCCCCCCACAAACCCCCCTTTACTCACACACACACACACACACACACACACACAATGCACATATCACAGGTAGTTTATCGTCGTTCCACCAGGTATCTCTATTAGTTGTACTGGGTTATTTACATATTTATAGTTGTCTTTCTTGTGGTCATATTTGCATTTACTATACACTACTAGCAACCAGAGCTGATGAGAGCTACGAGGGAACGTGTGTTTCAGAGATGAACCTGTAGGTGCATGTAGAGCTGTACCTTCCCTTTTGAATGGGAAGCTGGTAACCTTCCACACACGCAGTCTATTCCCGGATAATATTCACGCCGTGGCGGTCGTGAATGTGTGAATGCGAGGATAGAAGGATAGAAATTCTTGGTGAATCTTGTTCCTGCAATTTCCCACCTTAATACCAAGGAACATTTCCGGAACATTGTCGGTTGTACGGCTGAAGTGTGAATGAAAGCGGCAACATTCCCAGGAGGGGCATGCCGAGGGTCACATTCACGTGGAGCCAGAACAACCAATCACAACTAGAATACTTCGGGCTTCATCTGCTGTCCAGTGTGTCTGCAACACAGTTAGAGACATATAGTTTTCCATGGTGGTATTTCCCCTTTTGACCTGATATTGTATCAGATCAAAAGGGGAAAATACAATAGGAATACAGTGATACAGTCATTATAATATTATATCTGATGCTCAGCTTTGATCTACGATAACCCTAAGATAGGGGAAGGACTCATAGGCCACATAGGATTAGATGTGTTATTCACTAATTTGGATGAGCTAAACTTTTTTGTCTGCATTGACATTCTTTGCCAAACAGGTTCTTTGCCAACAACGGACTTTCCCAGTCGGGTTTTGTGGGCAGCAAATTCAACACTTGCATTAATTAGGTGGATACACGCGCTGTTAGCGTGCACGCAGAACACCACTGTCTTGCTGGGGGCCAAACACATCGAGATGTTGCCATAGAGATTGACTACCCGACGACCTGCCTTCTGATTAACACCAGTAACCCACCAGTATGAGGACAATGAGGGGGCAGATACAGTGAAATGCAACACACACACACACACACACACACACACACACACACACACACACACACACACACACTGGTCAGAAGACAAATATGTACACAAGCCCAAATGTGAACACATGTGCTGCTAGGGACAGAAAAACAGCACAAACACACAACAAATGTACACACGGCGACACACACACACACACACACACATACACACATACACTTGGTTAGACACACACACACACACACACACACACACAGATTAAAACACTGTGGGAGCATCATAGGCTGTGCTTAATCATTCGTAGGCCACTTTCCATTCCCTGCTGGCCAAGCGGTACTCCTCTGTTAAATAGGATGGATGCTCCACTCATAAATCACCGGCCTAAGCTTTATTCTTCAGGAGGCTGGGCGAGAACCCGAAAACCACAACCTACCCACCTCCATTAAATACACTCAATACAATTATGTACACACACACACAGACACACACATGCACATGCACACACACACACACACACACCACACATGCACACACATGCACACACACACACAGACAGATCTCCTGTGTTTGCTGATGGTGTTTTGTTCGTTTCCCCCTGCAGGCCAGGCCCAGTTTCACCGCGGAGGCAGCGAGAGCGTAACTTAGTTTACTTTATGTATGTAAGGCCGCAGCCGAGACACCGATGCATCAGGCATTAGGTGCTGCTGCCTGCTGTGGGTCCACCGTGTGCACATGTGTTATTTTCAGCCAGACTCAGAGTTTGTGGGTAACATTTTGTGGGCGAAATTCCGACCCGGGCTGCTACAAACTTCTCTCTCTCTCTCCTCTGCCCAGAAACCTTATCACTCTGTAAAATGTGCCTTTCTCTCATACACACACACACGCGCACTGCACACATAACCACACACAAAAACACAAAACCACACACACACACACACACACACACACTTAACATGCAGTCACCTGCCAGAGACACACAAACATACACTCCACACACACACACACACACACACACACACACACACACACACACACACAACACACACACAACACACACACACACACACACACAAGCCATAAAAGTAACATATAACTAACAAACACACCACTACCACACACAAAACACACACCACTACAGCAAATCAATACACATAATCAGTAAAAAACCACTAGAAAGCCTATTCGGCCTCCTCTGGACTTTTGGGCCATCCAGCTATCCACCAGGAGGCACCCCCCCACCGTGTCAACCACGCCGAGACATGACAACCGAAACTCAACCACCAACACAACGCAAAGACATGAAAAAACCCACACAGCACAAAGCAGATATAGTTTATGTGCGGTGTGTTATTTATGTGTGTGAGTATCTGTTTGTGTGTGTGTGTGTGTGTGTGTGTGTTTCAGGTCTAGCGGGTAATACTAAACTCTGGAGTGGATGGTGAATGGAGGTATGAGAGGCATGCACACACGTTTCAATGGGAGGCCTTGGCTCAAATGGATGCCGACTTTACACACAGAAGACAAAAAGGAATTTTCTATGAATGTTCTGCAATGGGGAACTGCAGCAACAATGGTAACTTTGGCCCGATGGCAGGCTAAAATAGTGGATCATTCTGGATAATAATCTCCACAACAATAATCCAAGGCTAATAACGATGTTGCCTAGCTCTAGACGCTAGGCGACGTGTCCAATGGGACCTTTCTGAACAGGCACGGAATGGGCACGACGCTCCCTCGCGCCGCACCCGCTCGCTCCCCACACCTGGCACTCCTCTCCATTACTCGCCAACAGCGATCCACGCGAACATCGCACAAGACGCCACCTGCACAATCCTCGCCCCCCTCGTCGCATCCTACCCCCCTCTCCGCCACGCCGACAGCACCAGCTAGTGACACGGTTCTCGAGTAGATCATTGCTCTCGCGGAAGAGCGACCATACAATAACACACCACCTCCACGAGTACGATACGTGAGTGGTTCATGAAAGAGCAATACCGGAGGCCATGCAATCGGCCCGTTTCGAACAGGCCCGTTTCAAATGGGGAGGGGCATGTTTCAAATGGGGAGGGGCATGTTTCAAACGGGGAGGGGCATGTTTCAAACGGGGAGAGGCGTGTTTTGAACAGGCACATGACTCGTATCGACGTAGTATAAATTGTGCAAACAACAAAATGAAAGGAACATCAGCACAGCTCGGGAGAACCCATTGGATGCTTGAATTCACACTGTGTTCACAGTACAGCATACGTCAATACAAATATCAATAAATAGCGTTCGTGGTCATTGTGGACCCAGAACAGGGGGACAAAAAAGCAGAAATGGGACATAGAAGACCAAAGAAGGGGAATATTGAATGAATGTGAACATTAGCACTAAAGCAGCATATGACTACGGTCGCTCACCCATTTGAAATCCTCGTTCAGCGGCGAGCATTGTCTCTCATTATGCTCTCAGTGTGCAGCCACTTAACCGCGAGGCAAGCTGAGCTCCAGGTACCGTTCTCTCACAAATGGCTAGCTCCTTGTTGCCTGGCAAAAAAAGCCAGCGCTCTGTTAGTATGACGCCAACTTCTGAAAGACAAAAAAGAATACACCATGCAGAGACAATATTATATATAACCTCATTTATTCATATTCTCATCAAAAGCAGAATATAAATCCCCTCTCTTGATATTTATTCTTTTTGCACGAAAAGAAGAACCCTTCTACCCACTACAAACATCGAGTTGCCCAATATAGGCTTTGCAAGAGTTTTTTTCAAACAAAAACTGTGATCAAGACTGTTGCAACAATACCCCACCGCAACCATTCTGTCCCTGATCCCTACCATCGATTCGCCTGAATGGGGGGGGGGGGGCCGAGAGCACCGGACCGGCCCGCCGGCGCAGCCGCTCGACTCGGTAGGCACACTGCGAACTAGGGAGCGGCTCGGGGCTGGGAGGGGCGGAGGGGGCTACATGGGTGGGGGGCGGCTGCACAGGGGATGGGTGTGGGAGTAGTTAGTCATAAGGAAAGGGATGGGAGATAAAGTGTGTGTGATGGGGAGTGGGGGGGCATAATAATAATCGTGAGGAAGAGCAGAATCGTGTGAGTGAGGAAAAGCCTGGGAATAGAGAGGGAGGGAATGTGGGACGAGAGACAGAGGAAGAGGAGAGCGAGAAGGAGAGAGAGAGAGAGGGAAGACGGAGAGAGAGAGAGAGAGAGAGCGGAGAGAGCGGAGAGAGGGGAGGGGGGAAGAGAGGGAGGGAGAGGAGGAGAGAGAGAGAGAGAGAGGGAAAGGAAGGGAAGAGGAGGAGAGGAGAGAGAGAGGGGGAGGGGGGTCCGCTTTCGCGGGGCTGGTTTGCGCGCCACAGGCTTTGGGCAATTTGATAAATCGGCATGGAGAGCCATCTCCACAGAAATGTGAACAAGTAATGTGTATTAAGTGTGTGCTCGTGTGTTCTGTCTGTCTGTCTGTCTGTGTGTGTGTGTGTGTGTGTGTGTGTGTGTGTGTTTGTCTGTCTGTCTGTCTGTCTGTGTGTGTGTGTGTGTGTGTGTGTGTGTGTGTGTGTGTGTGTGCTTGCCACAGCAGGGGCAAGACCGCCCCCCGCCCCCACTTGACACCTCCTCCCGGCGCGGGTTTTCCATGTTCAACGCACCCGCGCGCACCACCCCCACACACACCGCACGCACACACACACACACACACATGCACACACACACAACTTGCCTGCCTGTCACTCCCTCTACTCAACCCCAGTCTCCACGCCCGAAATCTAGAGGCGCACGTACGATAACAGAGCGGCGAATCTAAAATGAAAACAGAAGATAGACCCCAACCGTCGCTGGGTCCACACGACGTGCCATCCCCACGCACCAAATCGCACACGCACACCCACACACACACAACCCACACACACCACACACACACCACACAACACACACACACACACTACACACACACACCACACACACACTACACACACACACACACACACACACACACCACACACACACACACACACACACACACACACACACACACACACACAAGGGCCGCGTTGGACGGCACATGTCTTGAGGACCCTCGGACTGACGCCGTCAGGACCAGCGGCCTTGCCTGGGCGGAGTCTGGTCAGCGCCTTCCTCACCTGCTCTGCCGTGAAGGAAAGAGGGTGCGAGAGGGGGAGAGAGGGGTAGGGAGGGGGGGGGGGGGGGGGGGGGGGGGGGGGGGGGGGGGGGGGGGGGGGGGGGGGGGGGGGGGGGGGGGGGGGGGGGGGGGGGGGGGGGGGGGGGGGGGGGGGGGGGGGGGGTGGTGGGGGGGGGGGGGGGGGGGGGGGGGGGGGGGGGGGGGGGGGGGGGGGGGGGGGGGGGGGGGGGGGGGTGGGGTGAGGTTTGGAGAGGAGAGAATGCCGCTTGGGATGGAGCACTGCTCGGGGCGAATCAACATGACTTTTGACATTTTGGGAGCGGAAAAACCAAAGGAGGGAGACACGACTGAGTGTCTTATGATTGGTCACTTTCAACACCATCACACCCACACGGACCTCCTTGACAGCTTCTGTCGCAGTATTGCCCGGAGCCCGTTAGAGTAATGAAGAGTTCACGGTGTTGGCGCCGCCATTGTTCCAGTCCGCTGTGACATTACCACCACCAAGTGGCCAAACCTGTTCAACTGTTACCGGATGCTGTCGATGAAGGTACGAAAGGAGGTCAGTGTTGGTGTGGTCGGGTCGAAAGTGACTTGTACCATGGAGACGACTTTCGGCGGTGCACAGACACTACGACACGATTTGGTCGTGCCTTGAACATGCGGGGGACGTAGATACACGAAGACCCTTCGATCAGATTATTCGTGCCTTGTCTGAAAACTGTAAATCTCGCAGGAAACA
>PIJE02000304.1:137948-197948 GCA_002895965.2 Coryphaenoides rupestris
GGAACCTAGACACGTGTTACCCACTAGTCACTATACACTGCTTTCTGATTCGCTTGCTTTCTTTCCAAACCGAATCAATTCAAAGTGTGTGCATTTTATACAATGAAAACAACACCACTTTACACCCTTTGCAACCCCTTCAAGTTCAAACGACCGGCACAGACACATAACAAATCCATTGCTTCCCCCCCCCCCCCCCCCCCCCCACCCCCCCATCACTCCCACCACTCCCACCCCCAGAAAGGCTTCTCTCCAGAACTCATGTGCGGCCCCTAGTGGCCACCAGCCGCCTGCAGCTAGGTCTCCCATGGACTTTAGTGAAGCTTTGTTTACCAGGCTCAGCAGAGCATCGAACACTCCTCTACAGAAGCACCCTGCGAGGTAGAAAGAACGTGCACGTCTATGGAGGAGAGGCCATGCAGTCGCCTGGTGTGTGTTGTGTGTGTGTCTGTGTGTGTGTGTGTGTGTGTGTGTGTGTGTGTGTGTGTGTGTGTGTGTGTGTGTGTGTGTGTGAGAGAGAGAGAGAGATAGAGTGAGATAGTGTGTGTCTCTCTCTCTATCTGTGTCTCTCCCTCACTGTCTGTCTGTCTGTCTATCTTTCTGTCTGTCTGTGTGTGTCTCTCTCTCTTGCTCTTTCTCCATCTATCTGTCTCTCTATCTGTCTCTCTGTCTGTTTGTCTGTCTGTCTGTCTGTCTCTGTGTGTGTGTGTCTCTCTCTCTTGCTCTCTCTGTTTGTGCCTACATCTCTTGCTCTTTCTCCATCTGTCTATCTGTCTCTCTATCTGTCTCACTGTCTGTTTGTCTGTCTGTCTGTCTGTCTGTGTGTGTCTCTCTCTCTCTCTCTTGCTCTCTCTGTTTGTGCCTACATCTCTTGCTCTTTCTCCATCTGTCTGTCTGTCTCTCTGTCTGTCTGTCTGTCTGTCTGTCTGTCTGTCTGTCTGTCTGTCTGTCTGTCTGTCCATATGTCTGTGTCTGTCTGTGTCCATGCTACAGTATGTATGTAAAGCAGTACGTTTTGACAAGCAAAAATATAAGCATGTTGTGTACATGCAGGCTCTGTGCTTTTGATAACTTCGAGGATTATTTACATGTTTTGGCATTCTGTGTAACATAATGTGGAAGACAAGTTCAGCCTCTTGCAAGAGAGTATGTCGTCATTGAGCTCAGAGTTTTCTTTTTTTCAAAAATCTGTCACAGCGTTTCACTGCTCTCTACCACCTCTGTGTGGTCACTCCGAGTCATTGCACCTCATTGTCTCGCAATAGAAAACAGCAACATTGGTGCGTGTGTGTGTGCGTGTGTGTGTGCGTGTCTGTTGATGTGTGTGTGTCCTAACCTCTTCCTAAAGAGGTCATGTTTATTTTACAACAATGCTGACCTAATAAAGTATGTCTACATGGCATCCCTCTCTTTCACAGAGAGAGAGAGAGAGAGAGAGAGAGAGAGAGAGAGAGAGAGAGAGAGAGAGAGAGAGAGGAGAGAGAGAGAGAGAGAGAGAGAGAGAGAGAGAGAGAGAGAGAGAGAGAGAGAGAGAGAGAGAGAGAGAGAGACAGATGGGTTAATTCCCCTCAAATGATAGCCTGGCATCTATGATTACCTGAGGGTGCCATGGAAAGTATACACACTTCAATAATGTTAAACCGGGTTCCGTTTCATAAAGTATGTGTCACAGACAAGCTGAAATTCTTCATTTTGCTCCATTCAATCGTAAACATGATGATATTATTTTGAGTACTTGCTTGTGAGAGCTCATTGTGCACACTATACTACCACAATGTCTAATGGTCAGCTAGATATGTTAAAAAAAACACAAACACCTTTAATCTATAGCTCAGTCAGACTGAAATTAACCAACTGAAATTAATTTAAGAGGTCCATTGGTCTGCATCCCACCTCCCTGAACATAGTTACTTTATGAACACCATTCCCTTTAATTCGTGCAAGAATACGACCTTAAAACCCCAAAACAATCCATAAAACCAATAAATTGTGTTTATTCATGGAACAACAAGTGTTAAATGTCAAACATAACCTCCAAAGCCTTTTTAATATGTTTAATATGTTATGATTGAAACTCGAAGAACCCCAGTGGGGAAATGGATAAGATTACAAGAGGGGAGAGACCAAGGGACATGCTTGGGTTAGGTTTAGTTTGAAACAGTGGTGTTAGAGGTGTTTAGTTTAGGTATATGGTTAGTGTGGTTTAGTTTAACTACATGGTTCGTGGTGTTTAGTTTAGGTACATGATTAGTGATGTTTAGTTTCGGTACTGCACATGATTACTGATGTTTAGTTTAGGTATATAACATTTGAGATGGTCAAGTTCATAGCACTCTAATAGAGATGGTCAAGTTTAACAGGTTACAGATGGTTATGTTTAGGTATTAAGTTATAGATGGATAACTTTAGGTATTTGTTTATGGATGGTCATGTTTAGGTATTGGGTTAGAGAAGGTTAAGTGTAGGTATTAGATTGTCGATGTTTAAGTTTCGGTATGATGTAATATGTGGTATATGAGTTGTATCAGGGTTAGAACGGTGGTTAGCATCAGGGTTCTGTGGGGTGCCAGCCGTGTCTCTTTAGTTCCTCCCTGAAGAGAAGGTTCCCAGTTAGAAGTGCAATAGCTTGGCTCACATCGTGGCACACAGACATAAAAGACTGGACAAATCACTGGTCTGAAAGATGGTCTTACTTAGGTCTTACTCTATAATGGCTTGATGCAAAAATGAAAGTCAGTTTCATAGTAAACCTGCTGAAGGATTTGGAAAAAGTTTTGATAGCTAGGATAAGATGCTACACAATGCTAAGTACTTTTTTAAATTATGTGGCAATGCATTGAAGATGGTACTGACAATTTCAAGTTCCAATATTTCAAACCAAAAGTCTCATCCTCAGACTATAAGCTGCTTATCTCATGTCAATACAGTGCAGCGATACGACCATAGCTGCCAAGCCTCATTATAGCTAACTTGGGGTAAAGGTGTAGGCCTACAGTACATCTGAAGTCCCTTTCACACATGCAGGCTAACCCATGAATGTTCCGGAACATTTCTGGCAGGGGTCATTCGTGAATGGGAACGGGGATCGAAATCCCGGTAAATCTGTTCCGACAAATTCCCACCTCAAGACCGAGCAACATTTCTGCAACGTCGCCGGCACAGCTGTGTGGTGAACGAAAGCTGCGACGTTGCCGGGATGAGGCACATGAAAAGCGCGCAAGATGGAAATGTTCCAAAATATAGCTGCGTGTGTGAATACCAACGTGGAATAATCAAGTTGAAACAGATGAGCTTGGATTCCTTCTGAATGCCTCCTACGCACTGTCGCCTGCCATGTTATAACATGTCACTGTACAGAGTGGCCCTGTGTTGTGGTGTACAGTACATGTGACAAATAAAACACTTTGACTTTCACTTCTGATTTATGTATCTATTCTCGATAGGTGACAGAAAAGGTGTAAGTGTATGTTTGAAAGGGGGTGGAAGTTACAAGAGTTAAAAAAAATTCGAAATTAGTTCAAGTATATGTGAGCATGATTGCAAAATATGTCAAATATTAATTGCATTAATTTAACAGGCTACTATTTCTGTTTTTCATACTTTATATTGATACAGAATACAAATACAATCAAACAGAACTATTGGATTACATCACAATATATATACACATATGACAAATGCTTATGACTTATGACATACATACATGGTCTCTACTCAAATTATTAGATTTCTTCATTCTTTATTTTATACTGCCTTTTATTATTTAATGTTTTGTATTTCTCATTCCTGCAGTTTTTTTTTTACTGTAAATATTGTAAATATTCTAGATCTTCAATTCAGGTTAACTTTCGTATTCTTTTGCACATTCCGCTGAGCATCACCACTTTTGATTTCACTGCATATCCTGTATGTGTATGTGCCAAAGTTCTTGAATCTACAACATAATTACATTGAATAATTCCATACAATTGACTACAAATATGGTAAGAGAACAGGAAAAATTAGTCAAATACCTGTCATAAAAATCTGAGTGTTTAAATAAAGACATAAAAAGTGATACAGTAATAGTTTTTTAAGACATACAGTAGGCTACGCATGTGAAATTTGGCCATCACTAATCATGTGACTAAAGACATATGATTTCAACAGGCTAGACAAATAGCTGGTGATGTTGAAGAAGAGATATTGTATTAACCTTTTCTAAATTATTCTATTTTTGGATGATTCTATTTAATATGGTAGAAATTAAGTGAGATTGATTAATTAAGAGCTTTCACATCTTTTGATTGTGTGGCTTACTTTACCTCAGTGGTGATGCCATTATAATACTGTTATACTGTGACAATAAAGTGAAATAGTTTCATAAAAATGCTTACAATTGGTTTTTAACTAATACATTATGCCTGTTGGTTGTGCTGAGCGCACTTTTACGTTGAAATGCAGCGTGATCTCGGCTATGCGAAACAGCATTACTTTAATTGCTTACACTCCAATGACAAATAACTATTTTACACTTACTATGAATTACGGAATGCAATTTGAAAATCTTATATTGTAGGCCAGGAGCTACAAATATCAGCCAAGGGTCTCAGGAGTTTTAAAACAGTACAAAAAATAGCGATATGTTTTAGCCTATAAGTGTAGATTGTGTTTTGAGATGTGGTTAACTCCAGTTCAGTATACCAAGCCACGGTGGAAAGGTGGTTTTGGAATGGGGCTGAATGCCCCAACAACAACCAAGGGATTTTTTGTTGCGGCAAATCACGTCTGCGCGCATGGACGCTGATTTTCAGGTAATCATACGCTTTGAATTGAGTCATTAGGATGACATTGGGATCCTTACATGCTATTATTTTTGATTTTCCCTCGATTTATGATAGGATGAGAGAGAGAGAGAGAGAGAGAGAGAGAGAGAGAGAGAGAGAGAGAGAGAGAGAGGCTCCATTGGGCTCTTCCTTTACACCCCCCTCTCGCCCTCTCTCTCTCTCTGTCTCTCTCTGTCTCTCTCTCTCAATAAGCACTTAAGCATGTAGCCAAGACTCCTGCAGGGTGCTCACTCACACAGCGTCTAAGCCTTTGGGATGGAAACAGTATTTGGCATTCGCACACATCCATGTGTGTGCGTGTGTGCGCATGTGTGTGTGTGTGTGTGTGAACCTCAAGCGGGGAATGCTCTCTGCTTTCATAAATGTGTTCACTGCACAATTGGGGTTCCAATATAATCATACTGATTGGCATGTGGCATTTATGGTCCAAAACACTCACGAGTGCTTTTCCCTGACTTCACGAAGCCTACACTTTAGAGAAATAATTTCAGTGTTTGGAAAACCAACTGTGGAGGAGGTCATTATAGGATGGTTGTATGTTCATGGAATGTACAATATGTTCGTGTTGAACATGAGTGTGGCAATAAAGCGACAGCACATTGATAGGCCATAGGTACTGTATACCCAGTTAATACATTCCTACATTAGTAAGTAGTTCCTACATTACTCTATTCCAAAACACTAGTGGTTGGAGTGCATCGAGGTGAACAGGATCAGAAGACTCATCTGGCCGGTGGAATGCAGATAAACACAGGACAGACTGCTCTACCAGTCTGTCCTGTTATTAGTGTCTTCCTTTGGTTCTGATGTTTTTACACAAAGAACCTCCAATCACAGATGCTGCCCTTCGTCCACACAAATGAGCTCCGTAGGACGTCAGACACACACATTTGAAAAACAATAAAATACGTCTCAGAAAAAGAAACAGTAGTATTGTGACTGCATCGATCCACAGTCAACATCACAATCAGTCAACAATCAGTCCATAAAAAAACTATGCCATGTCTACATTATAACACCTACAAAACCTTAGTTTTACATCCTAAAATAAAATCGAATGAAAATTCTGCATTTGACCAAAAAATGATTTCCTCTCCAGGCGAGAAAAAAAAAATCACTGTGCATGTTAAGCGTTTTTCATCCCACACCCGAGAAGAGTGTGAGCCGGCCACAGAGTGTCAAAGGCATGGATACGCCTGAAGCTAGCCTCGTGACTAACCACCCACCCTCTGTGGCAATAAGACTCACGCCAGCAGAGTTTTCGGCTGGAAATGGTTGATTTTTTTTATTTTTTTATGGGGCCCCACTGCAGCAAAACGTCCGACGGGCCTTCGGTCTCACTGCTGCAATCCGGTCATCAACACGGAAAGCCCTCCATTTACAAGACACGGAGCCGGGCGGGAACACACTGGGCCAGGGGGGGTAGCGGTTACACAGACAGATTACCTGCAAATCCCACCTGGAGGGGGGAGGGGAGGGGGGGGGGGAGGGGAGGGGAGGGGGAGGGGGGGGTGTCTAAGAGAGGAGAGGAGCCCCTTCAGCAGTTGAGCAGTTTGACTCACTGCATTCACACAGGCAGGTGCTTATACACAAGCACACACGCACACACATGCACATGCACATGCACATGCACACACACACGCATACACACACACAGTAATGCCATTACCATACCGCAGCGTGCCAAGCCACCTCATTGCTAATGCAGGAGTGTGAGTGATGCGGTTTGGGTGGCTAATGTGAAATGCGAGTGGGGGGTGGGTATACGCAGGAGGCCTGAGTGGGTTTGGTTAAAGTCATGGCAGTGTGTATAGTGTTGGGGGCTTCAAGGCTGCAGTTTACTGAGGGCATGGGGGTGGGGGCTGGTGTGACGGTCAGTGACCTCATGTCTGCTTTAAAGTGAAGATCACCATAGAGAGTGAAATCCTAGAACAGCATAAATTACCAAACAAAGTGGCGTCTAATAATTAGTCTGGCAGGCAGGGGATTAATAGAGCTTTACTCGCTGTTAAATAACTTCCAGCACTGAGATGCTCACGGTAAGAAAGATATATTTTAAATGCATTCGCCTGCCGTCTGTCTCGGTTTGAGGTTTTTTTCACGTATATCGCTTTCATTTCATTTTTAAAGCTTTATATTTAGTTTGTATTTACTAACCCCGGGGTTCGCTACAAAGTTCTTGCAAAGAAGACTTCTGGTAGTCACATGAAGATAGGCATAGTTTCACACTTTTAGTTAGTTTAGCACTACTTGCTTAACTTTTGTCCATTACCTATTAAATACATACAAACCCTTCACTAGTATTTAGCCACTAACATAAAGAAATACAACACAGGTTGTGTTATTCGTTTTTTTGCTGATAGGCTCACACATAATGTTTGAAGGCTGTGTCCTCAGAGGGTGTGTCGACCAGCGAGCGGAGTATTCACCTCTATCACCAGTCTGCAATCCTCACCTGCTTCAAACAGACCACCATTGTCCCCGTACCTAAGAAACCTTCCATCACCTGCCTGAAGGACTACCGCCCTGTAGCACTGACCCCCATCATCATGAAGTGCTTTGAGCGGCTAGTCAGAACCCACATCTGCTCCACCCATCCTGACACCTTTGACCCCCTTCAATTTGCATACTGTTCCAACCGATCTATGGACGACACCATCGCCCTCTCCCACCTGGAGAAGGGTAACACATACGTGAGGATGCTACTCATTGACTACACCTCAGCATTCAACACTATTTTGCCCGTCAAGCTTGTTCTCAAGCTCAGGAGCCTGATCTCCTCCCTTTGCAACTGGATCCCGGACTTCGTGACTGCCAGACCCCAGGTGGTGAGAATGGGCAGTCTCGCCTCCTCTGTACTGACCCTGAGCACCGGAGCCTCTCAGGGCTGCATACTCAGTCCACTCCTGTACTCCCTGTACACGCATGACTGTGTAGCCACACACGGCTCCAACACCATCTTTAAGTTTGCGGACAACACTACCATCCTGGGTCTCATCACCAACAATGATGAGACCGCCTACAGAGAAGAGGTCAGGGACTTGGCAACATGGTGCCAGGGCAACAAACTCTCTCTCAATGTCTGCAAGACTAAAGGCTGATTTAGGCGTTGGTCGGTTCGACAAATTTGAAAAGTTGTCAACGCATCGGACCAGAAATGAAAGTGTCGCCACGTTTTCAATGTGATGACTTCCGTGAAGAGGTTCCAGTCGTCTCCATGGCTAAACCAGACAATCCTACCAGCCGTGTCTCTGATTCTTTCTGCAGATTTACGTTTCCCGCTCCTTCGCAGATTGCAAATTCTGTAGGGGTTTAGCTAGTGGGACTCAAAATACCAATCAGGGAAAGTGAACAAATCTGACCACTCTCCCATCTGGTGGACGTTAGGAAATCACTAGGCCATGTCACATTTTGCGCGACATATATGACCCGAGGTATCCCGCAAACACAAGAACAATTCTCCAGGTACAGCTGACCTCTGAACGAAAAAAACAAAGAAGAAGAAAGAAAAAAGTGTTGCAGCGAGCACTTTTTTCTATCAAAAATATGTAATTTCTGTCATCGGCTGCCATCTCCCCGCCGTGCAAAGCATGTACCACACACTTTAGGAAAGCACAGAAAATCATTGAGGACTACAGCCACCCAGGCCATGGACTGTTCACACTACTGCCGTCTGGTAGACGTTACCAGAACATCCAGGCACCGACTACCAGACTCAAAAACTGTTTTTACCCCACAGACCATCAGGCTTCTCAACCAGCAACACCAATCTAATTGATCACTTTAAATGTTAATTTATAATGTTGCTAATATTTAGATGATTCAACTACTCTGGATACATATGCCATATTCCCTATGCTATATTTAAATACTCTAGCTACATATGATTCTGATTCTCTTATCTTTTCTATATTTCTGCTATGAAATGCCATATTTCTGCTACTGCTGCCCTCACTTGTGTAGCTGCCCTTACTTACTTGTACATTTATAATACTCAATATTCAATCAGTACTTCTGGAGTCAACATTACATATTATATTTTTATTTATTTTTCATTATTTTGTATATTGTGTTATTGTTTTATCTTATGATGTGTATGTACAGTATGTATATATGTATATTTCCAATACATATATATATATATATATATACTGTATATATATATATATATAAACGTATCTTCTTGCTATTTTATCTTTTTTGACGAGTTTTTTTGCGTGCTGTCATCTGCCATGTCACAAGAATTACACTGTTCAGAATGGCCCTGTGTTACGATGAACATGTGATAATAAAACACTTTGACTTTGAATTGAAATGTGAGGGGGTACATTTTTTTTTTAGGGGGGCGGGGTTTATTCTTCAGAGGGGACCACCTCCATAACCAACTGCATGCCTTTGTTGAAGAAATCTGCGGACAAAGAAAAGTTCCTTCATTGTACGTATGTAAAGGAGCCCTATTATACCAGCAGGTGGGAGCGTGATTACCCATTACAAGCTGTTTCAAAATTGCCATGTGACTAAAATTGCCATCGTGACAAAGTGACAATGATCACAAGTGGGTGTGTCCACCTAGATCTATGCTGACTAGATCAGTTTACCTGTCGGTGCAGTTCACTGGGTAGGGTGGTAAAATGATCGAGTCATCATACGTGACGTGCGAGATGGACACTTCCACTTGTGATGTCACTTTGTCACAATGAAAATTTTAGTCACATGACAATTTGAAAACGGCTTGTAATGGCTAATCACGCTCACACCTGGGGGTATAATAGTGATCCTTTTTGCCTCACAATAGTAATGTATGTGACACAATATCGGCATGACTAATAGCAAAAGCCATACTGCTAAAAACAAGAGAAAATAAAACATTTGTGTGCACACTGATTGTGGGTACGGAATTCCATTAATCATGTGAACATCCTCACATTATTAGTAGATGTTTCTGTCCCAAGCGAATTACATTAAGCACTACATCTGTCATCATTAATAGTAGTAGCAGTACCCACTCTTTATCACTGTCGTAGTTACAAACACCTTAAAACGTGCACTCACTCAGTGGAAACCCCTAATTACAATCGCATCACACAGGATAATATATGGTTTGTTGTAACGGCTTGTGTGTGTGTGTGTGTGTGTGTGTGTGTGTGTGTGTGTGTGTGTGTGTGTGTGTGTGTGTGTGTGTGTGTGTGTGTGTGTGTGTGTGTGCACGACATGATGAATCAGTGTGTGGTGCAGGTGGTGGTGGTGGTGACGGTGACGGTGGTACCTAGACATTTCTGTAGCCACTTTGGCCTGCGGTCGAAGACGATGAAGATGTAGTAGGCCGGAATGCCGGTGAGGGATATGGCGAAGCCGATCCCGGTGTTGACCGGGTCAGAGTACAGCGACAGGAACACCATGAAGAAAGAGGTGAGACAGAACACGATCGGGATGATCAGCGGGACCTGAGGAGAGAGAGAGGACAGACGGAACACGACGGGGTCATTATTACAGCTCTGCCCCTTGACTTAAGTATGGAACACTTTGGTTTGGAGGTGCACATTTATGAATTGCGTTCATAATGTTTGAAACTGGATCGAAGTGTGGCATCTAGGCACGCACCTTAAATGGCCTGTGGAGGTCCGGCCGCGTGTACCGCAGGTAGATCAATCCCAGCACGGCCAGGCCGATGAACAGCCAGCGCAGGAAGCTCATGAAGTTTAGGAGGCTGTAGATGTCTCCCACGAACAGCTGGAGCATAGTCATGGGGTACTGTGCAACGAAACACACACACACACGTACGCACGCACACACACACACACACACACGTACACACACATACACACACACACACACAAACACGCACACACACACACACACACAGCAGACGTCACGACGAGAGCCTTGTTTGTGCAGGGGATTGGCGTGCGCGCATGCCAGTGTGAGAGTGCTTTAATGTTATCGCCATTATTGTTTCACAATGTGATGCTGGTGGGTTTGACGGCGGTTTGTCGTGACGTGTTGCTAATGTGTGATTAAGTTGTGCATAACAGTTAGCGAGACGCGGGGACAGCTGCAGCCAAACGCAGTAAAAAGCATTACGTTCCCCCCGCTGGTAGCCGACAACGAGACATAAATCTATACTAATTATGCAATAATCTCTCCACGCACACTCCAGTGGAGCTGGCATCATTGTCAGTCCCTCTCCATTACAGACGATGCTTATCAAGAATGTGTTTGTACTGTATTGCCGTATTGCTACTGTACTCCAGTATTTATATATGCATTTATGGATTGTAGAAGTCGGCTTTATATTGCACATTTAAAAACACATTCAAAACAAAACCCAGGCATGTGTCCTGTTGCTGTATTATGATCCCTGCGGTGTGTGTGTGTGTGTGTGTGTGTGTGTGTGTGTGTGTGTGTGTGCGTGTGTGTGCGTGCGTGTGCGTGTGCGTGTGCGTGCGTGACAGACCATGGTGAGCACGGCGGGCACGGGAGTGTTTCTGCGGACGTGGACCATTGACAGGACTTCCGGAAGATGACCTTCGCGGGACGCCACGAAGAACATTCTGGTGGGACACGTGAACACACACACACACACACACACACACACACACACACACACAGATCACACATGCGCGGAATTATCGCGACGTTAGCACAACATCAAATTACAACCTAGTTTCATTGTTATTGTTCTTTACTGTTCGTACATTATAAGGAAATACCCTACCCCAGGCGAGCTATCGCTATATACAACATTGTATTAATGATACGAATAGAAAAAATAAGAAATAGTAAGAAAATTCTCTTCACTTGGGGAACACACACTCCTGCAGGTGCAGCTTGGCAGGGAGACCCTGGGAGTATGAATGGACTGTGATGCCTTCTCAGAATCCTCTAACCGCCAACTGGTGATTTTTAACCCCTCTTTTCATCCACAGTAGACTAGACTAGCTGGGAATCACACATTATCTTTGAATGCTACAGCACACTGGTCTTTGGAGGGACAAGGGCAGGCAGGCGGTTAAATCCAAAAAGATACCTTGAGGAAACCCATGTTTAGACAGGGGAGAAGGCAAACACTAACCCACACAAAAGCCACAATGGGGGATTTGAACCCAATACCTTCTTTGCTGAGAAGGAGGAACAATGAAACTCCCTGAGCTACCGTGACGGTGCCCACATACACAAAGGACACAACTATGCCATGTATCTGCCGGGATTAGACTACCTGTGTGTTTTTATTACAGGAAATGACACGATAGATAGTGAGAAAGATAGATAGATAGATAGATAGATAGATAGATAGATAGATAGATAGATAGGCGTATAAGGAAGAGAAACCAACCTGGATATGGCGAAGATGCAGCCGTTCATGGAGCCGAAACAAGACATGGCCACAAACAATGGGACCACCATTGAGAAGTTCCCCATCACCTTACTTGCAAATTCCTGGAGAAGAGATCATGAAATAAAGATATACAGTATATTATATAGTAAACGATACATAACGTTCTATTGCCGATGTGTTTGCCAAATAATGTGGCTGCATTATGAGCCACCATTCACCATCAGAATGAAAGACAAAAATGTAAATGAAATTGAAATTCTCAAGGAACATTTAAAGAGGTGATGTTGTTGATGTTTCCTTTTAGACGACTAGACTATGAAGTGGGTGGCTGTGCTGGTAGCTGCTCACGGTTCATGTAAATGATTCCTCATATAACTCATAAGTGAGGCAGCAAAGCAAAATTATAAATTGATTGCATTTATGTTGCGCTTTTATCCAAAGCTCTTCACATTGCCTCTCTATTACCCATTCATACACCAACGGCGGTATCAACCATGCAAGGCAACAGCCAGCCCATTGGGAGCAGTTAGGTGTCTTGCACAGGGACACCTCAACACTTAGCTAAGGGGAGCCTGGGGATCCAACCAGCAACCTTCTGGTTGAGGAATACAACCGCCATGTATTCCTCCTGAGGTAAAACAAAAAGTTTCACTGTTACTTCTTAATCAATTCAATTAATTCTCCCCCTTTATTTTCTAAATCGAGTTTAACATCTGCGCTGTGTGTCTGATGTCCAGGCAGGACGGTGGAACAAAGTGGACAACGCCTCCGATATCCAATTGCTCTTCCTTTAAGGATGCTTCCAATCACGACCCTACGTACGGAGCAATACATGTAACGCCATTAGAGAAGGCTGTTATCCGATCACGGCTCTTTGAGACAAGGAGTGCTACAAGCACCCCGGGCTTGCGGTATGTAGGCTGGACGCGGTACAAGCCAAAGGGGGGGGGTGGCTGTTATTATGGCTGCTGTGTGATGTGATTAGCATCGCCGGGGATGGACTGGAGGAATCGCATTAACATCGGTCGGTGAGGCCCGTCTGCTAATGATGACACATAAAGTGCACTCGGGGGTGAACAAAAGACACACACACACACACACACACACACACACACACACACACACACACTTCACAAGATGAGAGGGACAAGAGCCCCGGCAGTGCTGCTGGTCAAGGAGACCCATCGCCAAGGTAACCATAACAAGAGATCAAGATAGCCCAGTGGCGTGTATACAGAACTGAGTATTGTGAAGCTATAGGAGGAGATGGGCCTGACGTGCTCTCCTAAGGCGGTGCTGTCCAACCTTCTTTGGTCTGTGACCCCTTTTGCTGAAGGGTCAGCACATTTTTCCTAACCTGCTGCGGCAGACGGTTTGTTACACAGAACCATCACGTAATTGGAACAAAAAATACCTGGCAGGTGATTGGATAAACCGTCTTTCTATCACTGTGCCCGAGGCCGCCTGGAGTTCCTCATTGGACGATGATGGTTTCCAACCACTATGGTTCTTCCACATGGATTCTTGCATGAATGTGATCTCATGAGCCTAGCAGCCTCGCAAGGTCACATTTTGTGACCTCAACCAACAATATCTGCCTGGGAGATGGACTGAGGATTTCTCAGTAAGAAATCCTGACAACACGGCGGGTGAGAGCAATACTTGTGTAAATTAAGAGCCACTATTTTTAGAAAAATTGTGTAGCGGAGAAAAGGCCGAAAAGTTACGTAGACTCGCTATTATTCGCTGAAGGACTGACGAGTTTATTAATGAAATTCCGGGATTGAGGTAACATTAATCGAATAAAAGACAAGGTGTCCTGTAGGTTTCTAGGAATGAGGTAACGGTACGGTAGAGCGAGCGGATCCAATGGGAATGGAACAAGAATTAAGCCGTACTGGGATTGAGGTACTGGAAGGCCTGAATAACGATAGAAGATAACCTAATATATAGCAAATAATAAAAGCGCTAGAAGATAATAATAATAATAATAATAATAGTAACAATAATAATAATAATAATACAATTATTGATGATAAGAATAATAATTAGTAGGGTGCCGGATCTAAAATGGGAAATAGCAATACGGGAGTGACCGGTGCCGCCCAGGTAATGTTGGAGAAACATGGTGATGGCACTAGAAGGATTACAATATTTGTGGAAAAAGGGTTTTCCAGAAATGGGGAGTTTATGGTTGGAAGAATTGAAGAAATTGGAGGAAGTTGCTGGAGTTGGAAAAGAAAGTGTGAAGTGTGTTGGTATGCATTTCATTTGTGGGAAGAGAGGGTGAAAAAAAATAAATCAGATGAGGGGCAAGTGAGTGTAGAGAGGAGTCTGATGTATGCATACATTGAAATACTCTTAATTTCTACAAGTATTGTGTCTACTTTAGTTTAGAAATCTCACCTGCCCTAGAAGCAATTATTTTATCTGAGAATTACCACGACATTGTACAGGACCTTTGTGGGACCCTTTTAACCTTGTAAAAAGATTATTTCTGAGCTGAAATGTATCATCAGTTATGTATGACTCAGAAGTCTCCCGTGACCCGATATGTATACACATAAACCCATAAACACACAAACACATAAACCCCATGTGTGTGGGAAACCCTGACCTAGGGCGAGGCACGAGTATGAAATAAACCTCCACGTGCCACGTCTGAATGAAAAAACCCAACAGCATGGCGTGGGGGTCGTTCGTTACCACGGCGACGGCGGGCGCAGCCAGGAGCTCCTCCGCTGACATCACCGTGTAGTAGGCCACGTTGATCAGCACATAGCAGAGGGACACGATCGCCATGGAGATGCATATAGCCAGGGGTACATTCCTGGGGAGGGGGGGGGGGGGGGGACAAGATGGATGAGGTGGGAGAGGAAGAGGTCTCAAACGCCAATGACCTTGGGGCCACTGATGGCATTGTCTCTTCAGCATTCAAGTATTACAAAAAATATATATAAAAAGAAACCTTTTCATCACAATCACAACGATGTCTATCATTAAGGTCGTCCAAGATTATTCTACAAACTTTTTTTTTTATGTAATTGTATTTGTATTATTGGAGATTGTTCAAACTGGAATGAGAAAGCTGGAATTTTTATTAATAGCATAAATAAATAAATGGGCCCAGATTATACGTTTTGCGGGCCAGATTACTTGGGTCCGAGGGCCTGTTTTGCCCCCTGGGCCGTGAGTTTGAGACCCCTGCTTTGATTAAATGTCTCATCTCTGTCTGTATCTTAGGGCGTTCATGCTAATCTCGCTCCAGCGTTCAAGATGCGAGAGTAGAAGCCAGTCGCCACATTCAGAGAGGGGATCATTAAAAACTATACAATTGTCATTCACTGTACATTTATTTAATTATTTGTACAGAGTACACAAAAATACTGCTGGCATGGGAAAGGCTGGCCTCATCAATGTTACTTTTCCTGGAGTCGCTTACCGACTCCAAACCTCAGCCATGTTTTAACCATTAGATGCCAGCTGACTGAGGTAGTCTTGCGTATTAGTACACCTCGAGCCAAATATGCTTTCCAAAAAATTGTTTCGCAACATGAATTGATATGCCAACTTCCTGGACCATTGTCATGTCAACCAGTCGATCTTGCGTGCCATTGGGATGTGTGGTTTTTTTCTACAATGGCAGTACCGATAGAGGTGGAGAATTTAAAGTGGGCCAGGAATAGACTGGCCCTAGTCCCACAGTGATACTATCAACTAAGTAGTAAGTAAGTGTAATACAGAAATAAACCAGACGTGCCTTTGTTTCACTAATAATCTGATGTAGCACCATATAACATATAACAACATAATGAGATGAATGATGTGGAGGCGCAGAGGAAGCTCACAGCTAACAGGGGACTTACCTCTCAGGTCGATCCACCTCCTCTGTCACAAAGTTAAGGTAGAACCTATCAATACAAAACAAAGCATCGTCCCTCAGGCTTTGGACAAATACCATTTAACACAATTCTATAATGTACATTAAAACAAAAGATCATGTACACACAAAATATCATAATAATCAAAAAAATAACAATATCATAATTAGAGTATAACCACAAGTTAATATAATTGGTGAGGGACATTTATTTGAATATTTAAAGATTAGGTTGAAGTGTTTTTTGGGGGTTAATTACACACAGCTATTGTGTTTCTCTGTGTTTAAGAAATGGTCTTGCCCCTCTGTGTGCATGGTGGTGTGTGCATGTGCGTGTGTGTGTGTGTGTGTGTGTGTGTGTGTGTGTGTGTGTGTGTGTGTGTGTGTGTGTGTGTGTGCCGGTGTGCCGGTGTGTGTGTGTGTGTATCCATACCTACCACCCAGCGTAAGCATACATCCCCGAGTAGAAGGCCAATGGCAGGTCAGCCAGATTGATGGTGCTCAAATCAAAAGCGTTCTCAAAGTTTTTCGTCTCTCCTGACACACACACACACACACACACACACACACACACACAATGTGGTTACACTGATTTCAATTGAGCATCGTTTGTCCAAGGTGAACTGGGTTCATCCCTGTCCTGTAAAAGCAAGCTTTTTTGAATTTCATTTAAACGGCTCAGTGCAAATCTTTCTGAAATGAGGAGAGCGTTCACAAATAAAACAATGATCGTGTTTATAAAAATGATGGTAAAACATGGATGGAGGTCACCGGCACGTCTTAGGGTGCTTGAAAACTAAGATAAATAAATTATTTATAATTGCTTTTTTTGCAATTCAATTCAGGTCTTTCCCACCACAGGATCAGCCCGGCTCATAACAACAACGATAATAATGGGCGAATGACAATAATAAAGAATTCATATTGCGATTTACTTCCGCTTTACACGTAGCAGACCTGTGTAATAAAATAACACAGGAACAGTAAATAACGGTATAAAAGATTGCGAAAGTAACTCCAGCCAATCGGTGAACAGGTCTGCTTTCAATTGTTAACGGTCATGGCAACATGGCTGCAGGCTCAGGCCCCCCGCCCCTGAAGCTGAACAGGTGCGGGGGGGATCCAGACCAGCGTTGTCCAATATTGACCCGCGGTGCATGAGGGCAGATTCACCAATAGGTCATCGATCGTGATCCTATGGCCCAAGGGGGATTGCGGCCCCACGTGTCAACATGGACACGGATCAGCCCAGAAAGGTTATGTGTGTGTGTGGTGTGTGTGTGTGTGTGTGTGTGTGTGTGTGTGTGTGTGAAGGCTATCCTACCTTCTTGTGGTGGGACAATACCTGCATGTAATTACCAAGTATTTACTTCTGATTTCTATCACTACATTGAATGCTTGATTTGACATCTCCTAAGTCGTTTTTGATGCACGCGAAATGACTGAAATCAAATGTAAATACATGGGTTGTATTTGCTTGTCAGACAGAGTGAGACAGTGTTGGTCTCTTGATGGGACCTACACCCACTCTCAACTGTCTCGCTCTCTTTTTTGTACAGGATATTTAGAATATCTTGCTTGCTGTTTTCCCCATTTTTCGTCACATTTTCAATAGTTCATTGTGAGTGTAAAGCAATTCAGTTATGGCCATCCATTGACTCTTTTGACTCCATACAAATGATTGAGTGACTATAACTATAATAATATGTCGAGGATATCGTTTCTTTTGTTTGATCTGAACGGCTGTCTACACCAAATGTGCCGTTGACATCGCCACACCATCCACTTAAATGAAATTCTGAAGCACACTCCATTCACGCCAAAACTCAATGGGAAAAATGGTTTTCATCGTGATTTGATTTGATGTGTACACTACATAGTGATTATTATCAAGCCTGAAGTCCACATGTTCAGTAAGGAACAACCCCAAAACCAAGACCTTTTCACCTTACCTTAAAAAGACTCTTTCCATGGAGGTTTCATCATAGGACAAACACAGGTGTCACTCACAAGACTAATTCTTGGTCCAACTCGTTTTATGCACCAGGACGTGGGTCGTAAACAAAACTAGTACAACTAGTGTGTCCCAAACAGCTAAAATGCTGCCAATTCAGACAGCCTTCAGGGCAGGGAGACATCAAGTTGTTTCCCAACCTGTGGGAATGTGTTTGGTGGATGGCTGGCTGACCTAATTAGCCTCACCTGGCCCTGTTAGGATCCGGGGGGGGGGGGGGGGGGGGCTACAAGCCAGTGGTGCATTGGGCGATCAGTGCACCACAGGTTAAGTCAGCCACCAACACACACACTGGGGAGCACTAGCATGCTAGCTAGCACACATTTAACATCTGCTCCATATCAATTTGCTTTGCCGACAACTTGACAATAAAAAGGATTGCAACGCCACAACCTGCCTGTGTCCTTGGAGGAGCCCCGAACTAAAGCCACTTCGGTGGCATTGTAGCACAAGTTATGCTACACAATCAAATAATGATTTAAAAAAATGCTGCCTGCTCCGACTAGGCAGGTTGTGAAGGCAGGATAGACGTATCCTTCATTAGTTAGGATAGCCCACAATGCTGTGCGCTCCACTCCAACTCCAAGAAAACAATGGTGAGCTAGTGTACAACTGCACATCATATTGCCTCTTTTAACCTCTGATTTTATTTTCTATTTTCTACAGAGAGCGACACAGGTAGTAGTAACTGATGGCTACTACTACCTGTTACTACTACGTTTGATTTTGATGACTTTGTGACGCATTGCTGCCTTGGACGTCCTTTACAGGTCACTTCATACAGAAACACTGCCTCCAAAGGATACTGCCTCACTGCTAGACAGCAAGGCAGCAGACGGCTGCCATTCCTTCGGGACACAGCTGTGTCCTGGTACATAAAACTAGCAGATCCATAATTAGTGTCATGAGCATGACACCTGTGATTGTCCTGTAATGGCACCTCTGGGAAAAGCGTCTATTGAAGCGAAGCACAATGAATGATCTTCCTCATATGATGTTATGTGGGTAAATCCATAGGAATCCTACCTTTAAACAACAGGTACATTCCTGGGAGTATAATGGTGGAGATGGCAATGAGCTTTGCGATAGTCAGGAAGATCTGAAGTCTGGCCGACCAGGTCACGCTAATGCTGTTCAGATACATGACCGCAGCTGTCGGGAGAGAGGGAGCAGAGAATCCAAGTCAGAGAGAGAGGATGCATTTACATTTTTCATTTTACAATGTATGCAGTTATTTCATAGAATATTTATCTTGTTTTTGGGGTAGTTTCATGGCTTGGGTGTTTGACTCCCAGATACTCAAAGGTTACTGGGATCGATCCCCAATGTCTGCAGCCTAATTAAAGCAAGATACCCGTAAAATGACCTTCAACATTTGTATCTGTAGTCACTTTAAGTCATGTTGTATAAAAATGTACAATTTCTAAAATTATTTAATGAATTCCTTAAATTAAAGCACTTGAAGTCTCATCCAGGATACTATTTCAAACAACACTTCAACGACTTAATATTTCTCCAAAATATCTCAAATATTCTTTTTGAGCTGCACAAACTAGCCATTCAGACAAATGGCTGTATTAGAAAGATGACATACAGTCAGTACATGTTAAGCAGAAAGAGAGACGGGAATATATACTCAAGCCGATGGCAGCAGCCAGTTTGACAGCGAGGGGGGGGATTGGACAAGGCATGAACAGCGGTTCCAGGATGTACTGTCCAAAGGCCAGGGCGATCACTGCCATCCCTGCAGGCCTGAGGACAAATAACATAATGATGCATCATGCATATACATAAAGCTTGTATCAGTATCGTGTGTGTGTGTGTGTGTGTGTGTGTGTGTGTATGGTTGTCAGTTACCCCATATGTAGGGCTTTACAATGGATTGGTCCTTGCAGAAATCTAAATAAGTTCAGCCTGGTGGTACAGGAGGCTCATCGGCTGCTCCCCCCCCCCCCCCCCCCCTTCATTCATTCATTTCCTCCAAAATCCATTAAGCTTCTGTAGCTAGAAGCTAGCTCTGGCTATGCTCTCTCTCGCTCTCTCTCTCTCTCTCTCGCTCTCTCTCTCTTCGCTCAACTCTCTCAACACTCTCTTTCTCTCGCTTCGCTCAACTCTCTCAACTCTCTCTCTCTCTCTCGCTCTCTCTCTGTCTCCCACACTCTCTATCCTCTGACCGTTTTTCTCACTTGATCTTGGGCTCTTGTTTACCATTCCTCCTGCTCATTTCCCATCATTCCCATTGACGACTAATCTCTGCCCGAGGCGGGGATAGAGGGAGGATGGGGCCACGGCGCTGTTTATACTGCCTCTGTTGTTTGCTCTGTGCCCTCGCTAGCAGTGCTGCTGTGTACCATTCCCCCTACTCCACTGGGGGCCCCATTTTCAACACTATGACCCCCCCCCCCCCAAACCCCTCTCCTGCTGATGCCATTCCCCTTGTGTGTAATTCTGTGATGGACATGTTGGTGTTGTTGGGTTTTCTTTCCGCATACCTGATTGCAATAAGGTCAGACCATATCCGTATGAAGGCAAGGTGGGGACCGAAGGCCTCTAGGATGTAGGTGTAGTGTCCACCTGATTTGGTGATGCAGGTTCCCAGTTCTGCATAAGACAGCGCTCCTGCAATGACAAGTGGTAAATGATTGATTTTTGGTCCCATAAATAGCACAGTCCATTGATTTTGGAGTGCTCAATAAAAAAACTTTGGTCTTTGGTTATTTACATGTGTCCAATTCCACATTTTCAAACCATGTCATTACAATCCTTAATATTATAGAATTGTTAGAATAAACATATAATGGTGATTGATAGCTAGCTTTGTGATTAATTGAAATATGCAGGGATTCCACACTTTATTAAATATCAAATTGAAGGTCTTTTCAAGGAGTATTCGGGCCCAATTCCCTCAAATTCAAGGACCTAACATGGCAGACATGAGCTTCTGTAAAGCCTACTAGCTGTCATGGCTCTGTGTTGTACAACAGTACAAACTGTTTCTGTTGTACAACACTGACAGTCATGACAGCTAGTAGGCTTTACAGAAGCTCAAAGACAACTAAAAAGAAAGAGCAACGCTTGAATGTGTGAACACTTCAACTTTTAAGGATTTCAGGGACCCGTGGGAACTCTGAATATCAAGGCAAAGCTCTCCCCTTTGACTAACCCTCCTACTTTTTGAAGAGGTTGGGGTCGGGGGCAGGTCAGGTCCGATATTCGGCACCAATTATCTCGTAGCCTTCCGATCTACTGGAAGACTTGTCGGGGCAGTGCTAATTGTATCAAACATGTTTAGTATGTATGACTTCAAATTTGGCACGGCCCTATAATCAAGCCCTGTCGTGTGAGTTGCTCACCAATATGATCTGAGAACAACAAAAGTAGAAATTATCTTAGAAAGCAATGTGGGAGAAGTATTTTTTTGCTATAATAATGCAAAATAAAATCTCCAGGGATGTTTTCTTTTCGAGGTGAACCTTTTTTTGTCCAACCATTTACATGGTTTGATAATGTTCAACAAGGTACATCTAGAGCACATTAAGTGAAACTTAAAATGTGAAATCAAGCCAAGCATTAAAACCGGTAAGTTTACTGAGATGACTCACTTCCAACTCTCCATAAAAATGTGGTGGGGTCTGTCCCCACCATGAGTCAAACAGGATAAGCAGATCTGTCATTGGTTCCGGGTATATCATTAGATAACCTAACTGTTGCTGAGATTTCACAAGCTGGATTGGATGGATTGTTTTTGCCGATATGTGATGGAGACTGTTCAACCTGCAATTGCAATTTCATAACTAGACTTATGTTACCAATAAAAGAAAGTCATGGAAGTTGGTGAACTGCCTCAATTCCTCCCCTCAATCACAGTTAACGACATGCTCAAAACACAGGAAAACCACTTGTAATAAATGCTGGGCCTTGAGGTGAATCGATCATCTTGTTGCGTTATGTTTACTGTGCAGCATTCTCTGGGTAATAATGGACAAGCATCCAATCAATCAAAATTGTATGCTCAAAAAGCAGTGCCACAGTGCCTCTCCTCATCCTTACTCCTCGTAGCTCCCAAGATTTTCGAGTCTTTTCAGAAGCCATTTGAGAAACCGCATTGGTAGTTTCTCAATGGCACACTTTTTGCTCCTGGTACTCACCAAAGAGGGACAGTATGCCGCAGGCAATCCACACCACCAGCGACATTCCCACGCTGCCAGTGTTCTTCAGAATTCCCTTGGGCGAGACGAAGATTCCCGCGCCAATGATGGTGCCCATGATGATGGAGATCCCACGCAGCAGGGTCACCTTCTTACCCAGCCCCACCTTCCTGCCAGGATCAACTTCTGCACCCGGAGCTTCGCCGCTGACCTGTGAATACTGACCCCCGTGTTCATTGGCCCCACATCCATTTCTGACGCCGCCGTTCTTAGACTTCCTGTTCATGTTGAAAATCTGGAAAACTCAATCTGAGTGTATATGTGTGTCTCTTGTGACATCTACTGAACCTATCTGAAACTCATGGCATAGTGTGTGTGTGAGTGTGTGTGAGTTTGTGGCTTGCAAAGTCTTTAACACTCCTGCCTGGTTTTCTTCCTGCACACACCCCCTCAGACACACCCCCTCAGAGCACACACACACGCACACACACGCACACGCACGCTCTCCAATGTTCTCCTCCTGGCCTATTCAGTCCTGTAGATCTCTCAAAAGAAAAACAGGAGAACCCTGTTCCTGTGGTGTGTGTGTGTGTGTGTGTGTGTGTGTGTGTGTGTGTGTGTGTGTGTGTGTGTGTGTGTGTGTGTGTGTGTGTGTGTGTGTGTGTGTGTGTGTGTGTGTGTTACAACCCGCAAGCAACAGAGTTTGCTGATCTCACATCGATACCAGCAGTTGGGTTGAACCTACATACCGATTGGTTAAAATTACTCGATTTTGGAAGGGGCACACTTTCTGTTGAGTCACTGTGAAGACACACACACACACAGACAGGCATACACACACACAGACACAATGTTATGCGTCACTTCTTGACCTGCTGAATCACGATGATGTGGTGAAGTGATGTAGCAACATGGCTTGTTCAACATTTCCTTTCTTTGTATAATTAGGGGTGCAGCTTTACCTGCACAACTCCTATTGTCTATCATATTTATCTTTTCATCAATCATACTATTTTTATTAGGTGAGGCACTCTCAGCTTATGTTCTTTGTAGATTGTATTCTTTCTTTCTTTATCACGCTCTACAAACTTTGGCACCTGCAATTTGTCGTGGCTGGGAATATCTCACTATTACTTTTCAACAGAACGTATAATATACTTTTGAAAGTAATCAACTTTTAAAAGACTATTTTATAATGGAGGTTGCAGTCTACCAATTTCCGTGAACCTTTGAACTTTCAAATATTTCAAACAAATCATCACATTTTGCCATTCAAACTGATCAAAGCAACAGTTCAACAGATTTAGGCTTCATATGTATTTGCTCTTCAATTGAGTTTTTAGTGGAGCATGTGAAGATGGTGCAGCCGTGTCTGGTCGCGGTCGTAGTAGTTTTTTTTCAACATCTTCTTTTGCACAAATGCATCGGCACTAACAACATGCAAGCGAGATACATTTCTGGACATTAACTTTTGTCGACAACAAAGGTTCTGGGATACTTTTTCGATCCCAAGTGGCTGGCAGAGATCGTATGAATGAGCCACAACAACAGCGGCAACATGTCTCCAGGGAAACGAAGAAGGAAACACCGGGAGAATGTCTCTGGAAAATTTGTGCGATGATATTAGGGCGAGGACTGTAATATTATTTATCTGATGGGAAACATGGCTGACCCCGCTGGTGCTGGATAAAGTAATCTGCCCGACCGAGTCCTCTGCTTTCCAAGGCGACAGGACAGACGAGTGAAACTTCCTTCTGGCTGAGATTGATGTTGAACGGGAAATGGTCCACACACCACTGCAGTCCCAGCACTCTTTCAATGGGGAGGCTGTACTTATTTTGCCCTTTGCTCTTGGGGAATGGAGGCTAGAACTGCTCGGCTATTGCTAACCCACTGAGTGAACTGAAACCCGCCTTTGCTGCATAGTGTGGAGAGGTATTTTACCAGCTGGATAGTTTCGGATTCTTTCAACGTAAAACGTAAAAATTGTGTCTGACTGTTTCAGCTACCTGGGGGGGAAAACAACTTTCATTGTCGTCAGATCTTTTTCGTAATGCTAAGCGTGCACAATTTGGGGAGGACACAGCACCAAATATGTTCACTAGCATGCGGTACTCTTTTGGACTTTGACTGGTGTCACCTTGTGGCCACCACAAGAAACGCAAGTAGTCCACATCAGATTTCCTTACCCTAACCTGATAGAACATTGACTTGATGTCAGACATGATTCCAATGGGATCTTTGTGAAATCTCTAAATGACTCCAAGAAGAGAATTACTCAGATCAGGACCCTGCAGGAGCTCTGTGTTGAGGGATCAAAAACCAGTTTCTTCTTCTTGGGGTGGTATACCCCATGGTGTTGTATGTACTACACCTATCTTGGTGACTGTGTCAGTTCTTCTTGGGGGACCTTCTCTGTGTACTCACTCTCAAAGATGTAATTGAGGAAGCCAACATACTCCCGCTTGTACTGCTCATCCATATTCATTTTCCTTCTCTGGCTCTGCAGGCGCTGTTCTGACATTTGGCGATTGTTAGGCATGCTAATATTGGTGCTCCTGAAAGGTAAGATTTTAATGTCCATTTTGCAGGACTGCCTCACTGACTATCTTCAAAAACTTTTTGTCTTCAATTGAAATCTCTGCCTTTTCCTCAGATGCTACCTCATTAAAATCCAGATTATACTGGGAGATTAAAAGCTATTCCAGACTTGCAGCTGATATCCTATTCACAGTTACATTCCCTGCACAGCCATTACCCCCCCTTACTTAGATACGCCCATTGTACTAAGTCTATCTGCTTGGGAATGTTTGTGGTAACTGGCATTTCTTTCTGAATAAAGACATCAGGAAGAGGTTAGAAGTTGTCGCTGTCCAATGTTGAGACATCAATTCCAGATACTACATAAATTGGAACAGATTTTGCCTGATTCATTGTGCTTTTTGCCTTTCAGTTTGAGCTGAGGATGTCCCAGGATCCAGGAGAGCATACACTTGCAAGACTTGGCTGCCCTTTTTTGCCTTAACCTTAACTGGGACAATGGACAGCACACTCTCTTGATCTCTTGGCCCTTTCTGACCACATAACTCTGCTGATGCATTGCCTATTACACCAGAGGCTCTTTCAGCTTCTTTGTTGTCTTTAATATCAATGTGTAGGGCACTTGGGTGAGCTTGTTTGCACACTCTACAGATGAGACACCCTTTGCAATCTCGGCTAATGTGGCCTACAGTGAGACAGCCAAAACATATGCCCTTGGTCTTTAAAAAGCGTAGCTTGTCTCTTGTTTCTTTAAGAAGTGTTTACACAACTCCAATGAGTGTCTACAGCTACAAAAGGGGCAAGAGGGTTCAAGGTTAGCCTGCTATTATATAATAGCGATTCTTGTGGCAAAACTACTGCCAGACGATTTTAAGACCTGCAACTTTACAGGGGGTCTAGCCTTTCCTCTCCTGGATGACAGTCTCCAAAGATTGGATCTGCTGCCATGCAAGCTTGTTTTTCAATAAAACGGTTTAAAATCCTAACCCTACGATTGCGCTCTTCTTGCTGTTCATGAGTCTTGTTGCACCATTTCTCCCTGAGCCTGTATAGCAACATAAGGACAATGCTTCTCGTGTTGGATACTGTGTCCAGCTCTTCCATGTATTCCATTTGCTCCATAGCATTGCAGCAGCTCCTAAGGAACATGGCATAGTCCTGTAGCGATTTGGAATCCACTGATTTTATTTGGGACCAGGATAGAGCTTTTTCCAAGGAAGCATAAGAAATCTTATACTCATTTCCAAAGTTTTGTGCTTGGCCTTTTATGTATTGAATAAGAAACTGCAACCTTTCTCTGTTGTTGTCAGTTTTACTTTCAATCCTATTTTCAAACGAGTGAATAAATGACTTCCAGAATGTGCCCATCAAAGAGAGGAGTGTTTCCTTGTGTTCCTAGTGTTCCCAGCATTCCTAACACGAGAATAAGCCAAACCTTTCACCTTCCCGTCCCATTGTGCATCTGCATTTGCTGCTGCACCAGCTGTGACTTCTGCTGCCTCTGCACCTATTACAGCTTTCTGAAAAGAGACAATGTTCATTCTCCTTGTTATGTGCAACATTTTGTCTGCTCTAGATGAGTGCAAACGCAACACTTCATCCATAACTTGAACAGGAGTTATTTCTGCTTTGTCTGAACTTTTGGCTAAACATAAACTTGCCAAAAAAATCTAAAATAGTAAAAAAGTTCAAAATCAGTTGTTATTCTTCCCGATATCCACGTATCATTTTGTTCAACTTCAGTGCATTCATTCAAACATAGGCCTCGTCTTCACCACTCTCAATTGTTTGATCACGTTGCAGTAAAGTTGGAAAATAAAAGATCTCAATCCATCCACACAAAAATCTTCCATGAAGTTCATTTCGATATACCGTAAATCCTCTAATAGTGGCCTGTATTCCATTAAAGGCCAGTCTCTCATAATGGCCGGGGGCGTGGTCAACACAGACAAATAAAGGTCGGCCTCCAATACAGGCCGGGTCAAAAAACGAAGAAAGAAAACGACGGTTAATACAGTAAACTCCTGGTGCCTGTTATACACCGGTAATGTAACTACGGTAGTTTGAATGACCTGTGCAAGCCTGAATTTCCCACAGTCATACTACATCTCTTGATCTACTGCATTTTGTTTCATGTTTTGTTTATTTTGCAATCAATTCAACAATCAACGATATAAACGCTTTTTGGATATTTTTGGGACGAAACAAGGCTGCGAGTCTGACAACCTGCACCCGCACTCTACATGTGGTAAATAAATAAGAAATAGGAATAGGGGGTTATAGGACAAACCTACCTTTTTGCCACTTCAAATCGTCAATGACGTGCTGTGGATTAATGTTGGAGGATTTTTGGATCACCACGGGAACCAAAGACAAAGGAAACGAGGCCTGGGTCGAGGAGAATTTAACAAAGAAACACATCAGAGGAGGTACAGTACATGTTTCCTAAGCAAACATTTTGGAAGGATTATTCAATGGAAACTATTACTTGAATTACCGTAAATCCTCTAATATTGGCCGGGGCCTTTATTTACTGAGCCGCAAAGAGCACCAGGCCTTTGTTGGAGGCAGGCTTATATTAGAGGCAGGCCTTTATTTCTTAAAATGAAACTCATGGACATAATCCCTTCATTTCCTGACTTTTATTGCAAAACATTGCACACATTGCCACATAAAAACAAAACAAACAAAACAGTAAGATTCAGCTGCAAATAACATTATGGTAACAAAACAGCACCGCAGCCTCACGTAGGGAAAATACGGCCACTGTACAATAAAACAACCCTGAGGTAGGAATAAACATTACCGTAATACGGTAACTGTCTCTTTAAAATTCACCTAAAACTTTCGTCTGGTCGGCGCCATGTTTGTTTTCTCTTCTCTGGTAGCTCTGTGTTACGTAGACACGTTGTGTTGTGGGACGTGCAAGCCTGAATGTCCTGAACGTGTCTAGGTAACACAGAGCTGCCAGAGAAGAGAAAACAAACATGGCGCCGACCACACGAAGGTTTGAGGTGAATTTTAAAGAGACACTTACCGTATTACGGTAATGTTTATTCCTCAGGGTTGTTTTATTTTACAGTGGCCGTATTTTCCCTACGTGAGGCTGCAGTGCTGTTTTGTTACCATAATGTTATTTGCAGCTGAATCTTACTGTTTTGTTTGTTTTGTTTTGTTTTATGTGGCAATGTGTGCAATGTTTTGCAATAAAAGTCAGGAAATGAAGGCATTATGTCCATGAGAGTTAAACTTTAAGAAATAAACGCCTGCCTCCAACAAAGGCCTGGTGCTCTTTGTGGCTCAGTAAATAAATGCCCCGGCCAATATTAGAGGATTTACCGTATTACACTTCAATTATGCCAAATTCTTTTCGCCGTCGGAATATCTTATCTTGCCTACATAATATGTAGGCAAGATATTATTTCAAGGACTGATTGTGTTTGATTGTAAATTATCCACAGGCTTATCGAGAATAAACTTGGACCTCTGCTTCTTTTAACACAAACAAGTAACATCATGAAACAGAACCAGAAACATTTGTACATTTGTGTGTTATGTTATGAGAAATGTGTGGCGTTTACCTAAATGTCTGTCCAACTTAAAAGGAAAAGTTTCAAATGTGCCTTATGTGGTACAAACACTGTCCTCACAGCGACGCTTTAGAAAATATCGTATTCATACCGCACAATAACAGTTTATTTTTCAGCGAACCCAGCGTGTTTATGTCCCTGACGTGTAAAGTCTTGGTGAGAAATGAAAGCAGTCGCCATGCACTGCTTGTATTTCTCATTACACGCTGTTGTCTGCCTGCTCCAATTTGGCAGTCAGGCAAGAGGAACATTAGCCACGATGCGTTCCCTGTCCCCCTCGCTCTCTCTCGCTCTGTCCCATAGTCTCTCGCCCAGTCTCATTCTCTCAGTCTATCATTCGGTCTCTTTAGTCTCTCACCCAGTCTCTGCCTCTGTCTCGGTCTCTCGCTCGGTCCCATAGTCTCTCACCCAGTCTCATTCTCTCAGTCTATCATTCGGTCTCTTTAGTCTCTCACCCGGTCTCTGCCTCTGTCTCGGTCTCTCGCTCGGTCCCTTAGACTCTCGCCCTGTTTCAACACCTACCAAGTCTCTCTCTGTCGCTTGCCTTCCTGTGTGCGTTTCCCTGTCAACGCTCACGTTTCAGACACTGATCATTAAGGCTGACACACACACACACACACACACACACACACACGCACGCTCAGGACACTTCAGGCTTGCACAGGTCATTCAAAAGTGTTGACCACGCCCCTGGCCATTATGAGAGACCGGCCTTTAATGGAATACAGGCCACTATTAGAGGATTTACGGTATTATTGGACATAACATTAAGAATATTGCACATGATGATGAGATGAGAGGTAGTGTTATAGATAATATGTATAGACAACATGATAATAATAATAATAATATAGCACATGATGGAGTATTGCACATGATGTTGGACAGGAATATTAATATTGCACGTAATACTGAGGAAAATGCACATGGATGTTGAGAGGTAATATTGCACATTATATTGCTGTGTTCATTGTCTTGTATTTCCAATGTCCCTCCCACAGAGGGGGGAGGAGTTATTGAGTTTGATGGCCACTGGCAGAAAGGACCTCCTGTGGTGTTCTGTGGTGCACCTCGGTAATCTCAGTCTACGGCTGAAGGTGCTCTGGTATGACACCAGTGTGGCGTGCAGGGGATGGGAGGTGTTGTCCATAATACTGAGTAGTTTACTTAGCATCCTCCTCTCAGAGACCTCTACCAAAGACTCCAATTCCACTCCCAGGACAGAACCCGCTTTCCTGATGAGCTTATTGAGTCTGTTGGCATCGGCTGCCTTCACCCTGCTGCCCCAGCACACAACAGCGTAGAAGATGACGCTGGCCACCACAGAGTGATAGAACATCTGCAGCATGGTCCTGCAGACGTTGAAAGATCTGAGTCTCCGTAGGAAATACAGGCGACTCTCATCATCACCATGAACTGGAATTATTCTCATCCTCAGTTATTGGTTTACTTGGCGTTGCAGGTTCAGTTTTTTAATCTGACCGTGAAGCCAGTGTTATCACATTAATGTGGAGATTGCAATTAATCCTTTGATGCCAAACATGGCATGTTTAGCTTACTAGAAAAGGTTTAAATATCCCTCCAAACTTGAACTGTCTTGTTTGTTGATAGATATAATAATATGACGTCATTGTTGCCAGCTCTGATACGAGCTTATACTGTTAAATGATGTTATACAATGCAAATATGCTCCAGACATTAGCTGTCTTAAACCATTCTTAAACTGTTAGTTGTGCTTGTGTGTGTGCTCGCCTTTTCTTTTGAAAGAACTTTATCAGCAGTTTCCCTCATTCTGCTTCTTTCCCTTGCCTTTATTTTCTTTCTGGCACCCTCACACCTCACGCCGGGCCCCCCCCCACATTTGGGTAGTCAGCTACCCACCTTTCCCCCCAGGCCCCTGCAGTTGACACCCGTAACACAGAGCTACCAGAGAAGAGAAAACAAACATGGCGCCGACCACACGAAAGTTTGAGGTGAATTTTAAAGAGACACTTACCGTATTACGGTAATGTTTATTCCTCAGGGTTGTTTTATTTTAGAGTGGCCGTATTTTCCCTACGTGAGGCTGCGGTGCTGTTTTGTTACCATAATGTTATTTGCAGCTGAATCTTACTGTTTTGTTTGTTTTGTTTTTATGTGGCAATGTGTGCAATGTTTTGCAATAAAAGTCAGGAAATGAAGGGATTATGTCCATGAGAGTTTCATTTTAAGAAATAAAGGCCTGCCTCTAATATAAGCCTGCCTCCAACAAAGGCCTGGTGCTCTTTGCGGCTCAGTAAATAAAGGCCCCGGCCAATATTAGAGGATTTACGGTAATTCAAGTAATAGTTTCCATTGAATAATCCTTCCAAAATGTTTGCTTAGGAAACATGTACTGTACCTCCTCTGATGTGTTTCTTTGTTAAATTCTCCTCGACCCAGGCCTCGTTTCCTTTGTCTTTGGTTCCCGTGGTGATCCAAAAATCCTCCAACATTAATCCACAGCACGTCATTGACGATTTGAAGTGGCAAAAAGGTAGGTTTGTCCTATAACCCCCTATTCCTATTTCTTATTTATTTACCACATGTAGAGTGCGGGTGCAGGTTGTCAGACTCGCAGCCTTGTTTCGTCCCAAAAATATCCAAAAAGCGTTTATATCGTTGATTGTTGAATTGATTGCAAAATAAACAAAACATGAAACAAAATGCAGTAGATCAAGAGATGTAGACTATGACTGTGGCTAAGGCTGAGGTCAATGACAGTATCTGCTGTAACCCGTCTTCTCCTCGCCATACTCAGCATGCACCAATTTATAGGCTTCACCACCAATAGAGGGTACACTCTCACATAGACACAAAGAAAAATCCATGAATTGCTTAAATAGAAAGAAAACCTTAAATGCATTACAAAATACATTACAGTCCTTATTGATGTCTTTTAGAAGGAAGGCCTGTCATTCTTCAGTCTCTAGGATGAGGCACAGCTTGGTTATGGGCCTTTAAAGGACTTAGTCTGGAGTTTCACAGAGTGGACCAGACCTCTTTCATCAGGCTTGGTCTCCAGCACTCGGCCCGATGACCATGATCCCCGAGGAGCAGTGGGGTCAACCACCGGGACAATGTCTCTAACGTTCAAGTTCTTCGTAACTTTTGAGCATTTCTGCCTTTCTTGGAGAAGCAGAAGGTATTACTTTGTCCATCTATGCCAGAAAAGATTGGCCATGTGCTGGACTTGTTTCCAGCACGCCTGGCATAAAGGTCACATTTATGAAAGTTTCCAGGGGGTAGGAAGGGTTGTGTTTTTAGCAGGAGGATATGATTTGGGGTCAGTGGCTCTAGGTCATGTGCTACAGAGGACACTGTGGAGAGAGGGCGGTTATTGAGGATTGCCTCTACCACACAGAAGATGGTTTGTAGGCCCTCATCATCGATGGTTTGCTGATGGAGAGTGGAGTTCAGCACCTTACGGACGGATCTTATGAGTCTTTCTCTGGCTCCACCATGGTGTGATGCTGCTGGTGGATTGAAACTCCACTGGATTCCATCAGGAAGCAGAGTGCCTTGGATTTTCCTCTCGTTCAGTGAGCTCAGGGCCTTCTTGAGCTCCGCCTGAGCACCCACCAGGTTTGTGTTCTTGATGTTCTTGACCTGGCCTCTCCTGCAAATAAAACTCCTCAAAGCGTGAATACATGAGTCAGTATCCAATGTATAGGATAGGATACATCCATACCTTCATTGTGCTTAGAAGAATGTGGGTTTTTTTGCCTTTCAGTTTGAGTGTCTCAGAGCAGAAGGTAGCAATGACACAGCATCCAGGAGAGCATACACTTGCAAGACTTGGCTGCCCTTTCCTGCCTTAACCTTAACTGGGACAATGGACAGCACACTCTCTTGATCTCTTGGCCCTTTCTGACCACATAACTCTGCTGATGCATTGCCTATTACACCAGAGGCTCTTTCAGCTTCTTTGTTGTCTTTAATATCAATGTGTAGGGCACTTGGGTGAGCATGTTTGCACACTCTACAGGTGAGACGCCCTTTGCAATCTCGGTTAATGTCACAGTGTACAGTGAGACAGCCAAAACATATGCCCATGGTCTTTAAAAAGCTTAGCTTGTCTCGATGTGTTTTCTTTAAGAAGTGTTTACACAAATCCAATGAGTGTCTACAGCTACAAAAGGGGCAAGAGGGTTCAAGGTTTGCCTGTATTGGGCAATAGCGATACTTGTGGCAAAACTACTGCCAGACGATTTTAAGACCTGCAACTTTACAGGGGGTCTAACCTTTCCTCTCCTGGATGACTGGTCTTGAAGGTCTCCAAAGATTGGATCAGCTGCCATGCAAACTTGTTTTTCAATTAAACAGACAAGGTCTAAAATCCTAAGCCTACGATTACACTCTTCTTGCTATTCAAGAAGAGCGCTGTTGTTGTGCCATTTCTCCTTGAGCCTGTATGGCAACTTAAGAACAATACTTAAAGACAATACTCATGTTGGATACTGTGTCTAGCTCATCCATGTATTCCATTTCCTCCATAGTATTGCAGCAGCTCCTAAGGAACATGGCATGGTCCTGTGGCGATTTGGAATCTGATTTTATTTGGGACCAGGGTAGAGCTTTTTCCAAGTAAGCACAATAAATCTTGTACTCATTTCCAAGGTATTCTTTTCTCAACTTTTTTTGCGTTCTGGTAGCTTCTATCTGGAGACATGTACTCACAGATTCTGACTAGCCTTTGTGCTTGGCCTTTTGTGTACTGAATAAGAAACTGCAACCTGTCTCTGTTCTTGTTAGTTTTACTTTCAATCCTATTTTCAAACGAGTAAATAAATAAATGACTTCCAGAATGTGTCCATCAAAGAGAGGAATGTTTCCTTGTGGTAGTGTAGACAGAAGTTGCTGTTTAACAAGAATCCTTGTCAATTCAGTTTGATTCTCCAGAACTTGGATCATGTGGTTTTCCTGTGGTGAACTGGGTGTCGAAGGGATTTGCCATTTTGGCAGTGTTGACTGTATGGCTTGGGCTTGGTTTCAACTTGCGAATGACTGGCGTATGCCAGAGGGGAATACTGTGAGCTGAGGTTTGCTGCGGCTGTGGCTGGGCACTACTGCTGGCCCTGGCTTGGACAACAGGCTGGTATTGATGATTGTCCATACCTACATTGAGGGGAATTTAAACCAGAACACCTGCCCTGGTTCTAACTGGAGCATTCCTAACATGAGAATAAGCCAAACCTTTCACCTTCCCGTCCCATTGTGCATCTGCTGCTGCACCAGCTGTGACCTCTGCTGCCTCTGCACCTATTACAGATTTCTGGAATGAGACATCAGGCTCTACAGCGTTAAATATTGACATTTCAACATGTTTCAGATAATCAATTTTGGCAGTAGCAGCTGCTAATTCTGTATGTAACTAATGTTTCTCTTCTTTTTTAAATATTTGTTCCTGTGCTTCTATGGCATTTTTTTCTTGCAGTTTTGAAGCTAGAGGAGGAGAAAGAGAGCTCAGCTAAGCTGAGGGAAATTAGGTTATCTATGACTAAAATCCATTTTGTTACGTTGGAAAGGAAAGCGCACATCTAGGCTGATACCAATTTCCGTTGTCTTCAGAAGCATGCAAAACCTTAAAGTCCTCTAAGAATTCCTTAAACTTAACCATGTATCCTTTAAATTCATCAATAAACTCTTCATCAGTCATTCAACTCTTCACAATGTTCATTATCCTTCTGCCCAAATGCACCGCTTCATCCATAACTTGAACAGGAGTTATTTCTGCTTTGTCAGATCTTGACATTTTTGACTAAAAATAAACTTCCCAAAAAATCAAAAAAGTCTTAAAAATGTTCAGAATCAATTCTTATTCTTTCCGATATCCACATATCCTTTCGTTCAACTTCAGTGCATTCATTCAAAACTAGGCCTCGTCTTCACCGCTTTCAATTGTTTGGCCATGTCGCAGTAAAGTTGGAAAATAAAAGATCTCAATCCATCAACAAAAAAATCTTCCATGATCGATATAATTCAAATAATAGTTTCCATTGAATAATCCTTCTAAAATGTTTGCTGTCGAAACACGTACCTCCTCTGAAGTGTTTCTTTGTTTAATTTCCCTCGCTCCAGGCCTCGTTTCTTTTGTCCTTGGTTCCCGTGGTGATCCAAAAATCATTCAAAACATTAATCCACAGCACGTCATTGACGCTTTGAAGTTTGTCCTATAACCCGTTATTCCTATTTCTTATTTCTTTTTTTAATTGCTTAAATAGAAAGAAAACCTTAAATGCCGCTCCTACAATTTTTAAACTTGCAAATTAACTCACTTCATCCTACTTCTATTAATTTGCTTCTACTGGTACTTATTTTTACTAGTTATCATGCTTATACTATGTCTACTACTTATCATAACAATATCATAATAATAATTTACTCATCATACTACTAAAGCCTATGTTCAAACTTTAGCACTGTAGTTTAGCTATTTCATTAACAGCACATGTACCACAAAATGACAAATGTCTGTATTTCAGCCGTCACGAGTGGCAGCACTATGGGCAGTGGGCAACCGCAGTGCAGTGCCTGGGGACCAACTCCAGGTCTACTGCTGGTGCCTTGGTCAAGGGCACCGGCAGGCCCTAATCTAACACATTATGTCTATTGGTGTGGGAGGAAACCACCCAGACGCACCACTTGCCACTGAGCAGCGAGCGACCGTCCAAAACACCCAAGGAGCAACATATAACACCCTGAAGCAGCCACGCTAAAACTACACCACGACTGTCCCTGTACATTTCCAAAATACCAGGTACTAAAATTAATCTTCAGCAAGCTGCACACCACAATTTCTTCTGAATTTGTACTTTTTTAGGTGGATCATTTAATTGCACACCTGGGGTGCATCGGCTAATCAACGTCAACAGGTTGAACCAGCCATCACCACTCACACTCAAAAACAGAGCGCTGGCATGCTAGCAGTGTACCACCTGCTCTGTCTTCAAGCAACTACAAACGCTGTAATAAACCAGTTTATTCAACATCCTGTGTCCTGATATTGGAGCGGCCCAGCAAAGCCATTTAAGTGGTGTGTAGCAAGGTCCACTGCTACAATTCGCTACTAGGGTTGTATTTGTTCTATATGTCAAAGTAATGTACAGAAAGTATGTGCAATTCACAAAGCCGTAAATAGTTATCAGGAGCAGCACCAACCTGCAATCTTGAAAGATGATTGGAGGGCAGGACATAGACCCAGTAGTACAGCTAAAACACTCTTGAATTGAATTCAACACCAATACAATAGAAAGCTATCAATAACACAAAAAACAGAGGAGTTTCTGGGCCAAGCCACACAGTAGGTAGATAATTATCATTGGTGCATCAAGCAACGACGTGGTAGAAAATAGCACCCTTCAAACACACTGGCTGTTATAAATAATGGAACATATAGTATATTTACTTTACTAAAACATAAGATATGTAAGGACTTGCTAGTTGTGTAAGATAAACGTAAAGACAACAAGGTAAAATAATTACTAAACACATCTTTGATTTAATGTCCTGTATCTTTATTTGGATTCAGATTGGACATTAAAGTATTCCATTCTATTCAAATCAGTTACGTAAAAAATCAATTTGCATGGCTATGATTCAGTGTGCAAATGCCCCACCCCCCCCACCCCCCACCATGATGTATAGTAACCAGCATGCCACCGCCTTTGTCCACCACAGTAAAGTAAATGTGTGTGTGTGATTCAAAAGCAGAGAAGAGTGGAGTTTGTCATTCAAATAAAGTGGGCCACAGAAAGTAGCCCAATAGCTGTGTGTGTGTGTGTGTGTGTGTGTGTGTGTGTGTGTGTGTGTGTGTGTGTGTGTGTGTGTGTGTGTGTGTGTGTGTGTGTGTGTGTGTGTGTGTGTGTGTGTGTGTGTGTGTGTGTGTTTGTGTTTGGGAATTGTATCGCAGCAGTGTGTTGCCAATGGTGACGGAGAGCAGAACGAGAGAATGAGAGCAGGAAAAAGGAAAGAAGGAAAAAAAAGTTGTATTTCTTTCATATCTTTGTTTTCCCTCTTGCGGGATGAAAAGCACACCAACACACACACACACACACACACACACACACACACACACACAGTTGCATGTACAAACACACACACACACACACACAGACGCACACAGTTGCGCGCACACAAACTCACACATTTCCCGAAGGCACAACATGCTGGTCAACACTAGTGTGTTGAATGCAGCAGTGGCCGAGGGGCAGTTTGAACATGACCCAATCTGGATCTGCCCCAACCGTGCGAAAAACGACCCGTAGAACAAAGGCTGTGAGCGCCCATCCATGCAAGATGAAACAGATGGAGGTCCGCAGAACCGCCATCCAAACCAAGCTTCCCCAGATAGAAGCACTTCACTGAAAGCAAAGGAGATCAGTCATGATGGCGTGAATTTGAAATACTGTATAACTTTTTTCTGTCTGTATACATATTATATACAATAGGCCTATGCAAAATATTTTAAATCTCTCTCAAATGAACATGTCTCTCAAATTGTACAATATCTAGGCTATTTAGTATATACCAATATTTGGACATTGGAGGGATATTCTGATCCCTCCAATTTGTGTTATTTGTATTGTATTGTTTTTTTGCACAGACTGGGCATCGCCACTTTTTTCATTTCACTGCACATCCTGTGTGTGACAAACGTCTTGAATCTTGAATCTATATAGGCCTGTATATACTGTATATACTGTATATACTGTATATACCAACTGTTCTGTTCCGAGAAGCATCGTCGTGCACAGAGAGCTCTCAACAGCTTGATTTGTTATTATTTGTTTGTTCCTACAACTTCCTATAACTAGATAATTAAAGGTTCATTAAGAGTTAGATAGAAGCACGCCACAGTAATTTTACTTTCACGGTATTCACTTCCAAAATGAAATAACTTAAAATTAAAAAAAGGACAGATGTCTTTCAGATTAGTCTTGTTCGAAAAACTGGCTATTGGACAATCTTTCACAATATTAGAGTGCTGATTTTGATATTCAACACGTTTTTTTCCTAATATCAAGGACATTGTGTGGCACATATGCGTAAAACATTGTCCAATGTGTACACAAGACTAATCGGCTCCCAATTAGCTGTTAAAAAGACCATAAAGGAGGAAGACTGAACGTCAAACTGATTCAATCATAGCGGATATTGTGTGTGTTCCCTCGAAACCAAATATATTTAGTGTCTCTTATGTGAGTCAATCATCATCTGACAGACAGAGCTGGGTTGGACAAGTCCTGGGTCGCATCAGACACCACCGGGGGGCAGGGCGCGGGGAATCCAATGGAACTATCGGCAGTGAGCAGCAAAGGCGCTGGGGGAAGACCATGATGCTGTTGCACAAATGTCTTCCTCTTCCTCTGCCATAGAAGCCGCCACACACCAGGTAGAGTGAGCTCTAACACCCTTTGGTAGCACCAAGCCTTGCCAAGTCTAGGCTAAGCAAACCCTGACATAACCAGCAAGGTAAACACTGATTAGAGAGGGCGGGGCCCATGGCAGCTAGGTTTTGCTGGGTAAACTACTCAGTATTATGGACAACGCCTCCCATCCCCTGCACGCCACACTGCTGGCACACCAGAGCACCTTCAGTCGTAGACTGAGATTACCAAGGTGCGCCACAGGAGGTCCTTTCTGCCTGTGGCCATCAAACTCTATAACTCCTCCCTATAACTCCCCCTACAAGACAATGAACACAGCAATATAATGTGCAATATTATCTCTCTACATCAGCGATTTCCAAACTATGGGCCGCGGTGATTTTTCGTTTTAATTAGTTTTGAATAAGCCATTCAACCAAGAAAAAAAAATATGTTTTTGATTTAATTTATATAGTCGACTTTTTAGCCATCCCTAGTATGTATGATGATTGTATGATGATGCATACTGTATATATGAAATATCCAATAAGAATACTGATTGAATTGTACACGTGCGTAAAATGCCTGTGTGGGCCGCGAATACTTTTGAGATTTTCAAGTGGGCCTTGAGTCCAAAAAGTTTGGGAACCGCTGCTCTACATCATGTGCAATTTCCCCAGTTTTATGTGCAATATAATGCCATGGGCAATACTTTATCATGTGCTATATTGCTATTATTGTTATTATTATTATTATCATTCTGTCTAAATACGATCTATATCTCATCTCCTCTCATCATCATGTGCAATATTCTTAATTCTTAATGTCGTGTCCAATAATATTTCACTTCAATCATGCCAAATTGCTTTTGCCGTCGAATATCTTATCATGCCTTCATACGTATATTTTAACTGTAAATTTGTAAATCCTTTAGTTTATTTTTAGTTATGTTTAGTTAATTTTTTTTATCATTCTGTTTTATACTGTATCGCTATGTAACCTGGCACAAGAATTTCCTTCGGGATAAATAAAGTTCTATTCTATTCTATTCTATTCTAGTGGAACATGCAGCTCTGCCTTTGACTGGGGGGAGTGGGTAGGAAGCCTGTAGCATAATATCCCTTGACCGAAAAGTCCTACCGATGTTCTTGGGGAGGAACACAGAGGCTCGAAAGGGTCCCTAGTTAACCGACGCAAGGCCAACCAACGCAAGGCCAGTTCAGTGTCAGGTTTCACACAACTAGCCCCTCACAAGAATCTCTTGAAGCACAGCCTGCTCCCCAGCCTCACAACAGTTGGTTCCCAGAGCGTTCGACTGATCGGCTGACTCTCCTGGGCTAGCAATGAGCGGCAGTCTCTCCTGTCTGATCCTCCCTAGAAGAGGGTGAATGAACTGAAGCTGGCAGGCAGCGCATACCAGAATGCCTGTGTGCCACAGATTGATTGCATGGAGGTGATTTCTCAGGTCCACCGTAGCCATCCCGAACCTCTCTCACAGAGACTGCCATGAGACTTTGTTTTAATTCGTGTATAATCCGAAAATAATCAAAAATAATAATCGTAATCGTAATCCGAAAATAATTGTTTGTTCTTCGTTACCTTAGAACGAGCCCTTTATATCTCCATAGGGAGTGGGTCCACAGAGCCCGCCATGTTTCTACCGGAGCCCAGAACGGACAAATCTTACTGGTAAGCTATGACCTATAGTTTAACTGACCAAATAACAAAATATAATTGATAAATCTATTTACTAATTTCATTATTTGGCACTTGGCTACTCGATGCTTTTACATACAACAGCATATGTAACATAGAACAGTTAGCTTTCTCTATCTGCAAATCTGCAACTATCTCCTAATCTGTAACCTCACCGCGAGATTCCATTAAATCCTAAACACTGCATCTTGAAGTAGTTATATTAGGATAGAGATTTTGAAGTTAGGTATGCGGTTATACATGATTAGCTTAAGTTAGGTTTGGTATTAGGATAGACATGGTTAAGTTCTGGCATAAAGTTAGAAATGGTTATGTTTTTTTCTAAAAAGGTAATTTAAGATGAGGTAGATTGATGTTACAGGAGACTGTGGCCTGATGACAAATACATGCATCACAGTGTGTTTGTCTCTTAGAAAAGGGTATGTATTGATGATAATAATAATAATAATAATAATAATAATAATACATTTAATTTATATAGCGCTTTTCTAGGTACCCAAAGTCGCTTCACACACAATCAAATTAACTAAAAGTATGAGACGAAACATTTAAGCTAGAGTCAGTGAGATGGAGGGGAGGAAGATTGTCAGGTGAATGCGAGTTTGAAGTTTTGCGAGTTTTTGGTCTTGAGGGCCTGTTTGAAGGAGGGGAGGGTGGGTGATTGTCGGATGTGGATGTGGATGGGGAGGGTGTTCCAGAGGGAAGGTGTGGCAACTGAGAAGGCCCTGATTCCGAGGTTGCGGACGTGGGTGGAGGGAGTGACGATGGAGCCATCGATGTTGAGGGAGAGTCTGAGCAGTGCGGGTGAGGGAGTTTGGGCCAATGATGATAATTTCTGATTTATTGCAGTTGAGTTGGAGAAAGTTTTGTTGCATCTAGTGTTGTCACGATACCAAAATTATGAGTTCGATACCGATACCTGTCTAAATATCGCGACACCGATACTGAAACGATACCACGGTAAAAACCTAAAACATCAGGAAAAGTAGTGGAATAATGGATGACAGAACATCCATCCATCCATCCATCCATTATCGTCCGCTTATCCGGGGTCGGGTCGCGGTGGCAGCCGGCTAAGCAGGGCCCCCCAGGCTTCCTTCTCCCCAGCCACACTCTCTAGTTCCTCCTGGGGGATCCCGAGGCGTTCCCAGGCCAGACGAGATATATAATCTCTCCAGCGGGTTCTGGGTCTGCCCCGGGGTCTCCTCCCAGTTGGACGTGCCCGAAAACCTCCAAAGGGAGGCGCCCGGGGGGCATCCTAATCAGATGCCCGAACCACCTCAGCTGACTCCTTTCGATGCGGAGGAGCAGCGGCTCTACTCCGAGCTCCCTCCGGATGTCTGAGCTCCTCACCCTATCTCTAAGGCTGAGCCCAGCCACCCTGCGGAGGAAACTCATTTCGGCCGCTTGTATCCGCAATCTCATTCTTTCGGTCACTACCCAAAGCTCGTGACCATAGGTGAGGGTTGGAACGTAGATGGACCAGTAAATCGAAAGCTTCGCCTTCCGGCTCAGCTCCCTCTTCACCACAACGGACCGGTACAGCGCCCGCATCACTGCAGACGCTGCACCAATCCGTCTGTCCATCTCCCGCTCCATTTTGCCCTCACTCGTGAACAAGACCCCGAGATACTTGAACTCCTTCGCTTGGGGCAGCAACTCACTCCCAACCCGGAGGGAACACTCCACCGTTTTCCGGCAGAGAACCACTCAGACTTGGAGGTGCTGACTCTCATCCCGACCGCTTCACACTCGGCTGCAAACCGCCCCAGTGCATGCTGGAGGTCACGGTCTGATGTAGCCAACAGAACCACATCATCTGCAAAGAGCAGAGATGCAATTCTGAGGTCCCCAAACCGGACACTCTCCTCACCTCGGCTGCGCCTTGAGATTCTGTCCATGAAGATCACGAACAGAACCGGTGACAAGGGGCAACCTTGGCGGAGTCCAACACCCACTGAGAACATGCTTGACTTTGTGCCGAGAATACGGACAGAACATGGAACTTAAAATTATTTTATTGATAATTCACTCTTTTGCAGGAATTCAGGTTACTTAGATTGTAACAAACATATTTTGCTTTTGCAGCTACTTTTTAGTAAGTGAACTAAGAGTTAACAGGAATGTGACCTGTTTAAACTTACAAATAATAATAATAATCTAAATAAATCAATAAAAATATATTTTCACACAGCTGCTGAGCTATATAGCTATTTAAAATGTTTTTACAAAAATAAAGTTTATTCTGTTGCAGCTGCTGAGCTTTATGTTTAAAAATTATTAAATCAATGACAGTGTTATTAAAGCTTTTTTTTCTGATGTCCCCTATACTTGAGATTATGTGATTTCTTTGATAGTTAACGTTATATTTGCAACCTGATATCACACCGTCATGACTCAATGTACCTCCTTGGGCAGAGTATTGAAGGAATCAAAACTCTGGTGCTTTTTTAACAACTGCGTTGCCGCCAGTTCTTTGCCTTGGGTCTGTGTACATCGTACTGAGCACATTGCCTTTAATTGCCTCGTCAAAATCCGATGGTGAAACAAGTTTGCTTGTCACTTATTTGAGGGCATATAATTATGTTATCCATCACATTCGCTAACCTGTCGCTCTTTGAACTCTTTTAATACGTCGGGATGTTTGTCGGCGAGATGCTTTGCCAAGTTGGATGTGTTGGCTTCCTTTGCCTGCGTAGATTTGAAGTACCGTTTACAGACGGGCTTTGACGTGTCCGTGGGCTTGCCATGGCTGTCGGCAACGTAAGCGAAATATTTCCATATTTCGCTCCGTGCGTCCCTTTTGTCCACAAGCTGTGGACGGCTGACAAGACCGCTTGTAGTCCTCACAGCAGCCATGTTCACTGTGTCAAGGCTGAGCACTGAGGTGAGTGAGAGAGGGGGAGGGCTGTTGACACGCCCCCTGAGGTGAGTGAGAGAGGGGGAGGGCTGTTGACACACCCCCTGCAGGGAGTTGAAGCAGAGCGCTCAGCCTTCACGCTGCACACACACACTGCGCCGCTGTCAAACCCGCACATTGACACAACTCATGTCATTTCTAAAGTACCGATACTAAATGAATGTGGTATAGTACCGTTTTTAATCTAGCGCGCAGAGTAGCGTGGTACTTTTCTAGTACCGGTATACCTTGCAACCCTAGTTGCATCCATGTTTTTATGTCTGTAAGGCAGGCAGTGAGGGTAGAGTGGGTGGCTGGGGTGATGGTCTTGGAGGAGAGGTAGAGTTGGGTGTCGTCGGCGTAACAGTGGAAACGGAGGCCATGGCGGCTGAGAATTTGTCCAAGGGGGAGTATGTACAATATGAAGAGGAGGGGGCCGAGCACTGAACCTTGGGGGAGTGACTGGGGCGTTGGAGGATGTGCAGTTATTTATAGAGATGTATTGATATCTGTCGGAGAGGTAGGAGGTAAACCAGGATAGGACGGTGCCGGAGATACCAAGGGAGTGTTGAAGGCGTGAGAGGAGGATGGAGTGGTTGATGGTGTCGAAGGCGTCGGTGAGGTCGAGGAGGATGAGGATGGTGAGGGAGCCGGAGTCAGCAGAGAGAAGGATGTCATTGGTGATTTTGATTAGTGCTGTTTCTGTACTGTGTTGAGAGCGGAAGCCGGATTGGAATGGTTCGTAGAGGTTATTGTTGTCAAGGTAGGATTTGAGTTGGGTGGCAGCAGCTCGTTCGAGGACTTTGGACAGAAAGGGGAGGTTGGACATGGGCCGGAAGTTGTTGGGGATGTCGGGGTCAAGACCGGGAGCAAGCTTGAGGGAGGGGGGTACGAGACCAGTGGACAGGGAAGAGTTGATTATGTTGGTGATGAGTGGGGAGAGGGAGGGGAGGCAGGCCTTGACTAGGAAGGTGGGGATAGGGTCGAGGGCACAGGTTGAGGATTTCATGCTGGTGATTATGGAGGAGAGGTCGGTTTGTAAGATGTCTTTAAAGGATGAAAATGAGTGGCTTGGGAGTAGGGGGAGGTCAGCTGGCGGTGAATTGTGTCTATTTTGGATTGAAAGAATGACAGAAAGGAGTTGCATTTGGTGGTGGTGAAGGAGTTTGAGATGGTGTCCATGGGGTTGAGGAGTTTGTTGACAGTGGAGAAGAGTGTTTTGGGGTTGCTGGAGCCAGTATGAATGATGGAGGAGTCGTGGGAAGAGCGAGCATTGTTGAGGGCATCTTTTTATTGTTGTTGGTGAAATTTGTAGGCATCCAAGCGAACAGTGAGACCGGTTTTGTTGGAAAGTCTTTCAAGTTGCCGGCCTTTGGCTTTGAGGTGACAGAGTTGATCGGTGTACCAGGGGGCGGAGTGAGTGAAGGAGATGGTTTTGTTTTTTGTAGGGGCAATGTCATTGAGACAGTAGGAAAGTGTGGTATTGTAGTTGTTAACCAGGTCAGTGAGGAAGGCATTTGGGGTGAGGGCAAGGTCGGGGATGGTGTCGGCCAGGATGGAGGAGAGGGCAGAGGAGTTTATGGACTTGAGGTTATGGAAAGTGATGGTACGTTTCTGTTTGACAAGTGGGTTGGGGATGATTATGTCCAGGAGATGGTGAGGTCAGTGCTGGTGAGGTTGCTGATGGAGATGCCAGAGGTGCAGACCAGGTCCAGAGTGTGTCCTTTTATGTGGGTGGGGAGTCCTTTTCTGTCAGGGATCTCGATGGCCGACAGGCAGAGACAGGGGGATCCGAGATGCCTCGGTTTGAGGCTGGGGGGCGAATGTTGAGGAAGGGTTGCGGTCCTAGCCACGGCAGGCTAACCGCGGCAGGGATGAGCTGAGGAGGCTGCTAGCTAGCAGCTAGCTGGAGAGGTAGCGGTCCTGGCTGGCAAGGGCTGACCGCTCCGAGGCGGCTGAAGGGCTGTCCGGGATGAAGCTCTCAGTAGCCGGGCAGATGGAGGCACAGCAGTGCGAGCAGCGACGGCAACTAGCAACCAGTAGCAGTTATGTAGCCACCGCTAAAATAGCGATCAGGTGGATAAAATGTTCAGGCAGAGCTTGATTAAAAAACCAGCAGACAGTATAATCCAGGCAGGAAAAAAAGTCAGACAGTAAGACAAGCTAAAACTACGTAAAATTAGGTGCAAATCTCAGATGGAGAAGCGGCGTGCAAACACGCCAGCGTCCTCTCCTCCGGAACCGGGAATGATGACGATGATGATGCGTGTGTGTGTGTGTGTGTGTGTGCTCACTTGGGTTGCTTTGATAGACTTTGTGCAGAGGAGCAGCTGCAGTAATAACACTGTCACAATGTGTTCACACAGCTCCAGCACACATACATACACACACACACACACACACACACACACACACACACACACACACACACACACACACACACACACACACACACACACACACACACACACACACACACACACACACACACACACACACACACACACACACCTACACTCTCACAATATACACACACACCAATACTACACAGGGAAAAAAGTGTCATGGGCCTAAATTAAAAATAAATACATCTTTATTGAATACATCATCTTCAAACATATTGCCTTGCAACAATACATTTGAATAATGTGATATTGCATATATTATACTGTATTATTTATTTCTGTTTAATTGTTTTATTCTTTACGTATATCTTTATGTAGGAATCCTATGAAATAATACAAATCAAACATAGAATGAAAACAACCAAATGGTATTCAATTTGTCTTTAACATAAGGCATACAAACATTGTCTTTCTTTTGGGTCTTATTCCGGGGTTTGCAGAAACCCGGCTGAGCGGGAATAACCCAAAAAATTTTGTTTCTGCCCCAATTTTCAAAATGGAGTCAACCAAATGGCAGCAAAACAACATCAAAACGTCTGTTATGGGCAGTTTCGAGCGGTCATCTACTGTGGCTGAAGTTCAGGTACATTTTCAGGTTCAGGTTCTGGATAGTCTGTAGCAAAGCCAGCCCGAGAAGCAAGGACACCAGGGCCTCACGTGGAGATGTAACAGACAGACAGTTAACTTGTGAAGCAGGGATACCATCCCCTCACGTGGAGATGCACCCGTCCCTATCGCCCGGATGGCCATCCGGGGAGCAAGGACACCAAGGCCTCATGTGGAGACGCGCCGGTCCCCACCTCCTAGACAGCCAGCCTAGGAAGCAGGGACAGCACGGACCGCATGTTCGACAACAACAACACCAGCATCTCAGAGGCCTCCCAGGGCCAACAGATAAGAGTGAAGCTAAATAGTGACGTAGGCCTAACGGCAGAGTGGGAAGTTATCGGCCCACAAGATTAATACATCCACAACTCCCAACAACATCCAATCAAAACAATGGTCTTCAATCATCCAAGTATTCAGTGTCCACTTAAAGGGACTGTGTGTAAGAATCATGAATTATTTCTCATGACAGACCCCCTTTGGCCAGTAAGTGAACTGCAGTCTGCTGTAGCTTGTGTATTCAGAGCACCGGAGTGCACGATAACAAATATTATCTAATGTTAGTTATAATCATACATACATTGATATAATGCACATATATACAGAAGAAGAGGTTTTTTTCCATTATTTGTGCTTTGACATCACTTCCTTCCTTCTCTGACATCATTTCCTTCCTTTTTCGCAAAACCGACCCAGTTCTGATGAAATAGAAATGAAATCAACAGGCTGTTCTACACAAGAGAGATAGTCTTTGAAGGTCTCATTTTTCAAGTTAAATTCCAATTAATCTGTTGGCAATTCAAAGCGATGTATGCATGAAAAAAAAAATCCCTTTAAACTGTGATACTTTTTGGTAGAATTCCAAGCTTTCCACCTCTGGTAGCTATTAAGTGAAGTGAAGTGAAGTTTGAGTGGTGTTTAAGGTTTAAATAAAGAGTTGTTTGACTGAATAACATTTATTATACACACATTATCATATATAATATATAGAAAAAGGGAGAAATTACAATTATGTCACATTATTATCATACATTTGGATTATTATAGGTCCAGGTTTTTTTTTTTTGCTGAATTGTTCCACAACATCCATAAGAAGCAGTGCTCACTTATATTAAAAACTACGCTCCTCAGCCCACCCCTTGGCAGAGGGCATATACTTTCTAATTTCTTGAATCCCTCAGACGTAACTATCAAACATCACAAGCAAGATTATTTGTTAGCGTGGGTCAGTTCTTTAGTGTGTGCTATTAACTGAACCTGGTCCTGGAGGTTTGTGTTTCTACACTAACAGTGGCTGGTGTAACGACGTGACAGTGATCCTACAACACTGTTCTCCTGATCTGGAATCTTTTTTCATTAATTGCAAACCTTTTTATTCCCCCCGCGAGTTCGTCTCATTCATTCTGGTCGGTGTTTACATTCCACCGCGAGCCGACGTGCAGGAGGCACAGCGCATGCTCGCCGAACAGATACTGAGTGTGGAGACAGTTTATTAAATGCCCGACCAGAGAGGAGAACATTCTGGATCACTGTTACACCACAGTAAGCAGTGCTTATCACGCCGTCCCCCGAGCTGCACTGGGACACTCTGACCACGTCATGGTCCACCTGATTCCTGCATACAGGCAGAAATTAAAGCTCTCTAAACCTGCTGTGAGGACATCAAAGAAGTGGACCAGTGAAGCTGTGGAGAATCTTAAGGCGTGTTTGGACTGCACTGACTGGGATGTTTTCAGGACTGCTACCAACAATCTGGACGAGTACACAGAGGCTGTGACTGCCTACATCAGCTTCTGCGAGGATAGCTGTGTACCATCATGCACCAGGGTGAGTTATAACAATGACAAACCCTGGTTCACAGCCAAACTCAGACAGTCAAGGGCAGAGAAGGAAGATGCGTTTAGGAGTGGGGACAGAGCTTTGTTCAAAGAGTCAAAGTACAGGTTTAGCAAGGAGGTGCGAGTAGCTAAACGACTGTACTCAGAGAAACTTCAAAACCAGTTCTCAGCCAATGACTCTGCTTCTGTCTGGAGGGGGTTCAGACAGATCACAAACTACAAAGCAAAAACCCCCCACTCCATGAATAACTCACGCCTGGCCAACGACCTGAATGAGTTCTACTGTCGCTTTGAAAGACAATGGGACAGTCCTGACACCATCCCCCGTGACACCATCCACCACTCCAGTCCACCAGCCCACCTCCCCCAGCACAGCAGGAGCCTGGGCCTCCCCACAGCTGCCCATCTCAGAGCCCCCCCCCCCCCCTCTCCTCAGCAACACCTCTGTCCTTACTGGAAAGAGATGTTAACAGGATTTTCAAGAGGCAGAATCCCCGCAAAGCAGCCGGGCCAGACTCTGTCTCTCCATCCACCCTGAAGCACTGTGCGGATCAGCTGTCCCCGGTGTTCACAGACATTTTTAACACTTCTCTGGAGACTTGCCATGTACCCGATTGCTTCAAGTCCTCCACCATCATCCCCGTCCCCAAAAAGCCAAGGACCACAGGACTTAATGATTACAGACCCGTTGCATTGACCTCTGTGGTGATGAAGTCTTTTGAGCGCCTTGTGCTGTCCCACCTCAAATCCATCACAGACCCTCTCCTGGACCCCCTGCAGTTCGCCTACAGAGCCAACAGATCTGTAGACGATGCAGTAAACTTGGCCCTTCACTTCATCCTCCAGCACCTGGACTCAACAGGAACCTACGCCAGGATCCTGCTTGTGGATTTCAGCTCTGCTTTCAACACAATCATCCCATCTCTGCTACATGACAAGCTTCTCCAGCTGAGCGTGCCTGACTCTACCTGCAGGTGGATCACAGACTTCCTGTCTGACAGGAGGCAGCACGTGAGGCTGGGAAAACACATCTCTGACTCCCGGACCATCAACACCGGTTCCCCCCAAGGCTGCGTTCTTTCCCCTCTGCTCTTCTCCCTGTATACCAACAGCTGCACCTCCAGTCACCAGTCTGTCAAGCTCCTGAAGTTCACGGACGACACCACCATCATTGGACTCATCTCTGGTGAGGATGAGTCCGCCTACAGGTGGGAGATCGACCATCTGGCAACTTGGTGCAGTCAGAACAACCTGGAGCTCAACGCTGTGAAGACAGTGGAGATAGTTGTAGATTTCAGAAAGAACCCAGCCCCACTCACCCCCATCACCCTGAGAGACTCTCCAGTCGATATTGTGGAGTCCTGCCGCTTCCTGGGAACCATCATCTCCCAGGACCTCAAGTGGGAGCTGAACATCAGCTCCATCACAAAAAAAGCCCAGCAGAGGATGTTCTTCCTGCGGCAGTTGAAGAAGTTCAACCTGCCAAAGACGATGATGGTGCACTTCTACACTCCCATCATCGAGTCCATCCTCACCTCCTCCATCACCATCTGGTACGCTGCTGCCACCGCCAAGGACAAGGGCAGACTGCAGCGTATCATCCGCTCCGCAGAGAGGGTGATTGGCTGCAATCTGCCATCTCTCCAGGACCTGTATGCCTCCAGGACCCGGAGGCGTGCAGGAAAGATTGTGGCCGACCCCTCTCACCCCGGACACAAACTGTTTGAAACACTTCCCTCTGGCAGGAGGCAAAGGCCCGGGATCCCCACTGACACAGACTCTTATCCCGCCTCCATAGACAGTACACATGACATTAACGCACAGCCCACACCCGTTCCATATTCTGAAAAAATCATTTTGTATTGTAAATATCTCATCATTCTGTATTGTAAATATCCCATCATTCAGAAATCATTCTGTATTGTATATACCCATTCATACTATTCTACTTTATTTTATATTTATGCGTCGTTTTTGCACTACTTGCTTTTTAATGCTTTTTAACTCTTATCTATTATATTGTCTGTATGCACCAACAACCACAGCAAATTCCTCGTATGTGAAAACTACTTGGCGAATAAAGCAATTCTGATTCTGATTCTGAATTCTGATTCTGATTCTGATTCTGTTCCAATAAAAGCAGGTCAAATCGGATACATTTCTGTCACAAAAAACAATCGATAACACGCTCAGAAGCCCCACAATTTGAATGCACCACAAATGCAGAAAGCCAGATGTATGTGTGCAGGAACATGATGATGCAACTCAACTTATTTAGATGTGCTTCTTTTTGTTCTAATAAATTGTGCAAGGCTACATTGAGAAAAAGAGTATAAGTCATCCATATTGCGGTTGGAGAACATTATCAGGTGAAACAATAGCTTCAATTTTTTACGACAAAACCCCTGAGGACTTGTTGCAGCGATGGGTGTGCTAGCGTCGACCAGTGCTAAAGGTTCCTCTGATCCACTCAATAATACAACAAACCTGTCATTGGCCCAAATCTATCACTGCGCTAATGCGCTAATTTCAGAGACGTGAAATTCTCAAATGCACTTTTCCAATTTCACACACACACACACACACACACACACACACACACACACACACGTGTAATGCACACATGTAATTATCTAATGTTTCAACATTTCATCTTAGAAACCAATCCATTATTTCTCTTGTTATTTCGTCATGGTTTGACTGACGCATGTGCTTGTTTGAGCATGAGAGTTGGGCTAGGGGTGTGTGTGTGAAGGAGAGGTGGGCTAGGGGGTGTGTGTGTGAAGGAGAGGTGGGCTAGGGGGTGTGTGTGTGAAGAAGAGGTTGGCTGGGGGTGTGTGAAGAAGAGGTGGGCTAAGGGGTGTGTGAAGTAGAGGTGGGCTGGGGGTGTGTAGAGTAGAGGTGGGCTAGGGGGTGTGTGAAGGAGAGGTGGGCTAGGGGGGTGTGTGTGTCAAGGAGAGGTGGCCTAGGGGGTGTGTGAAGGAGAGGTGGGCTAGGGGAGTGTGTGAAGTAGAGGTGGGCTAGGGGGTGTGTGAAGGAGAGGTGGGCTAGGGGAGTGTGTGAAGTAGAGGTGGGCTGGGGGAGTGTGTGAAGTAGAGGTGGGCTGGGGGGTGTGTGAAGGAGAGGTGGGCTAGGGGGTGTGTGAAGGAGAGGTGGGCTAGGGGAGTGTGTGAAGTAGAGGTGGGCTGGGGGAGTGTGTGAAGTAGAGGTGGGCTGGGGGGTGTGTGAAGGAGAGGTGGGCTAGGGGGTGTGTGAAGAAGAGGTGGGCTAGGGGGTGTGTGAGGAAGAGGTGGGCTAGGGGGTAGCCTAGTAATTGTACAAATAAATGAAGTACAATTCAATAATATAACAATATTTATTGAACCAGAGGGATTATAAATAATATGTGCTCTATTAATAAATAAATGTTATTTTCTTTCTTCTCCTCCTTGAAGAACCTTACATAAACTAACAGCTGAGCATCGTCAGACACATCAGTGGACTCATCTAAACCTATGCATGGTGCCTTATGAATGGCTTCATCCAGCTGAGCACATCCTGGCTTCATATTTCCCTTTTCTTTGTGGCTGATGATGCTGATATACTGGAGGTATTTCCTTGATTTTAGCACAAAACTCTTTTTTGTTTCCCCTCAAATAAGGGTTCAGCTACTGCACTCACGCACTCCTTAACAACCCCTCCGTCGGTCAATGTTTTTTTTTATGTTGACCCAAGATCCAAGCAACTCTAAGGGAACATTCATTAGCACGTTGTTGGGCAGTGAATGAATGTGTTAGGATTCTGGTGGATCGATCATACTGGGCTCAGTTCGGATTTGGACGGGTATGTTTGGTATGTTTGGTGAAAACACTGTTTTGTCTCGTAGTGGCTTCACATTGCCGCTTTTAATAATAGTCAGTCTCGGGACAGATGAGACATACGAGTTTTGAACCGTCCGTGGGAACAATAAATGTAAATGTACACGTCTGTCCAATCTTCATTAAAGGCTCTGTTCTCACTGATTACATTTCTCTATACTCTATACTCTGACTGTTTCTCTCGTCTCGTCTCATCTCGTTTCTCCGCGTGTATGTTTGTTTCAGGTCGCGTCACGTGACGTGACCTGATTGGGCCGCTAAGCCACTGCCGTAAAGGCTATTATTGTATAATACTCAATAATTTAGTGGTTATAGGTCGTAGGATATGACGGTGGTCATATCCTATGTGGTCCACATAGTAGCGTCCTAGTGGAACCAATTAAGGAATCAATTGCAGGAAGAAAAAAAAACTGCAAAATGAATACTACAAATTTAAATGTATGATAGGACTGTTGTTAATGTAAATGCCCGACGGGCCAGATTAAACAACGTAACAGGCCTTATGTGCCATAGTTTGCCCACCTCTGGGCTAGGGGGTACGTTTTGGCCTGCCAATCTATCACACCCTCACACACACAGGCTAAGTTCCCTGTTGTGTCTCCATCACGGCCACACGTGATTGAACGATATGGCAGATGACTCTGTCCCTATTCCTCCACAACTGCAACCTATACCACTTATCCTATGGGCTGAACATAAGCATCAGTCGGGATTTATTGATTGTACCTCATTTTCAACAAGCCAGTATGGAAGGCTGGTTAGCCTATGACGGGTAAGATCCCACCTTGAAACCCCGGGACAACCTAAGGCAGGCACAGTCACGATTACTTGGCCAAGTCACTGTGAGCGCTGACTCACTGGATCATAGAGTGACAAGAGGACGAAAGAACAGGAGAAGCCGATGTGGGGTTGGGAGATGGAGAAGGGAGAGGGGTCAGATGTCAGCTCAGGCAGCAGAAGTGTTGGCCTTAACTGGGGCATCTATATTTTTTCTGGTGAAACCCTCATGGTATATACTGATTGGCAATAGGCTTTTAGTGTAAAATGGACTTTGGCAATAGTTTCAAAGCAACTGGTGGTAAACCAGCTTTGGCTTGGATGCCATAATACTAACATTCCTTACAATATGATTCGTCATATTTCCAAACACAAACATCTTTTAAAGGAGAGATGACTAGTGTGGGATGGAGCCAACACACAGATAAACGCTGATGAGAAGTTGATAGTTGGTATTAGATATTGGCTTAAAAAGGCCTTACTATCTCAGGTTCAGACAGTTTGGTATGAAATGGGTCATCTGCCTATAGCATTGACAACTATCACTCTTATTCTTATTATTTGTATTATTGTCCGACATTTTCATGGTATGTCTAATGTCGGCCAAATGGGGCTCGTAACAGACATAATGGCGAGATTTTTAATTCTTGGAGTACAACAAACTAATAAATTAATGTAACTCTTACATTGTCAAGGAAACCAGCGGCATCCCATGATGCTCTACCTCTTCAATCAGCTGTCAGTTAGCAGTGAAGGGAAAGAAAAAAAAAGGGAAAGGACCCAAGTGCTGGCAGCAACGTTAACTTAAAATATTCTTTAATGAAAGTAAACTAAATAGTACCGAATACGAAATGAGGCACAGCAAAACTCCAATCTTCAAATCTTAGAGACAACAACCCGAAAAAAACCCACAAGACGGGCGCAGGTATAAAGCGGGAGACTAATGAGGGAAGTGAAAACGGCTGAGACAAAATGGCCGACAGACAAAACAGGGAGTAAACTAACCAAAAGCAGACTATACAATACAAACAGGAAACAATGAACAGATCGAAAGCGGAACATGCAAACCAAACAATACACTTACACAAATACAAACCAAACACACAGGGAACACACACCAGGAAGGAGGCAGAGACTATGACATCAGCTGCATTTTAAGCATTACAAGAATATTTGACCAGATAAAGCGTATGCTTGTCATTGCGGATCAATTCACTAAATGGGTAGAAGCGACTAGAACCCGACTAGTTTCCACGTGCAAAAAGAGAATGCACGAACAGTGGTGAAAGTACTAACTAAAGAAATTATTCGGTGAGACGGAAGACTAGTATACATAAAAGTAACACAACTACTATAGCGTATAGCTGGATTACCATAGTCCAGCATGGTGGAAAGCATGAATAGGACCAAAAGAGATTATGGACAGACTTTGCTACATGCCTTCCCATCTTAAATCAGAATAACTCCAAATGTTACAAGCAAAGTATCTCAATTCTCAAAGTATTAATGCGAAGACCATTTCCAACTCCTTGGGTGCGGGGTGGGGTTTGTTTTGTGTGATTATACCGATGCACTTGTTAAGAAATTGAATGGCATCTATGGTGATGTGTCTTCTTCTCCTTCTCTTCCCTTTCTCTGCAGGACAGCCGACCCACCCATTTCTGCCTGGCCCTCATCAAAATACTCAACCCAAGGAAAGTCGGGGACGCCCGATATGGCCAACCAGCGGAGATCACAAACCAGGACTGTGGTTCCAACCGATGACCAACCACAATGAATCTACACCAGCCCCGGGCGGGAATCGATCCCAGGACCTTCTCGCTGTGAGGCAGCAGTGCAAGCAACTAACCAGAGGCTCCCACCATGGGGAAAACCCAGGAGCAGATGCTCCCCTCATCGTGGAAATGACCCAGGAGGTGACTCCGGAGAAAGAAGAAGATGACCCATTTGAAATCCGTTGGAACGGACTATCCTGATTCCTGAATTAGATGTTCCCCGCCATTGTGAACAGGAACTGTCGAACCACATTAGCGATGTGCCTTCTACTCGGTGCATGGATGGGTTGTTATTGGTATCCAATGGGGCCCCCTGTACACCACCAGGTACAATCGCTCTGTCATGGCTCATTCCCATAATAGCACTTGTCATATTGTGTTTCATGGTATTTTGTATAGGACTAATGTGTTTGAGGGTTTGTTTGAAGAAAACAATGTCTACACTGTCAGTTAATGAAGCGCTTGTTATGCATCCCCCCTCCTCATATCACGAGATAACAGACCCTAGTCGACCATATCTCTCAGATTCGAATGATTGGTCCGATAATCCAGATAATGTTGAGGCCTACCAGTTACAAGTTATAATCCCTATGGCACCGCAGAACTAGGATGAATACAACCATAATGCATAACGTTGACTTACACAGTTACCAGCCTATCGGGGACACCTCCCGTGGCCCTCACGCCCCCAACCACTCAAACTAAGAATTGTACTCAGGAGCGACAAATATGGTGTTGATAAACTTCACATGGATCTACCACAGAGTACATAATAGATAACACATAACACATATTGTACTTCGACAATCACGTACATCCATGACCTTCACGTTCTGTGTAATTATAGATCAATCAGTAGATTAGGCAAAGCAAACCATTTTTATCAGTACATTTGGTGGAAAGACTTTGCTGGCGATTATGATGATGATGATTGAAAAATATATATACTATTGGGATTTTTTTGTGTCATGTTGTATACTCCCTTAATCACCCGCAGGAGTTACCAGATTTTATCCCAAATGAATCTGTGTCCAATAACATTTGAGTGTGATTTGCTTACAAGCGACATTTTGTACTTTTTTTATTAAACACTGCTCACGGCTTAGAGTTTGTAATAGGATGTTTCTAGTGAACTCCCTTGTCCTAAACAAGGAGGGGACCACAACTCCTGTTCTCGATTATTCTGTTAGAATAAAAGAGGGCAACTGTTGGGAGTTGTGGATGTGGTAATCTTGTGGGCCAGTAACTTTCCACTCTGCTGTGTGGCCTACATGACTAGTTAGCTGTTTGACCTACGTGACTAGTTAGCTTCACTCTTATCTGTTTTCCTCGGGAGGCCTCTGAGACGCACTCACAGCTGTTGTTGTGGGAACATGTTGCCTCTTCTATCGTGACTGGCTGTCCCACGCAAGGTCTCAACCGGAGACCTTGCAGTCCCTGCTTCCTGGTTCGGGGCATGGAGACCCACATCTCTGTGTGGGTCACGTGAGGCCATGATATCCGTGCTTCAAGTGAACTGTTTGTCTGTCTGTTACATATCCATGTGGGGCCTGGGGTCCTGGCGTCTCCGGATTGGCTGTCTGGGGTGTGGGGAAGGAAGGGTCTCCATGGACGGCCTTGTTGTCCCTGCTCCCTGAATGGCTGTCTTCTATGTCTGCTTCCCTTGTTGAGTTGTTTTTTCCCATGCAAACTGTATATAGGCTCTATGTATCTAAATAAACCTTGAATCATTCCTGGTGAGACTGCCTTGTGTCACATTGATTCCCGAGCTCGCTGCTTTGCTACAGACAATCCAGAACCTGAACCTGAACTCCAGCCACAATAGATGACCGCTCGAAACTGCGCATAACACTGTATATACAGTATATACATCAAAAGTTCCCTGACCACATTCCTTTGCACACAACTACTTTGTACTTTAACCTTTATATATACTGTATGTGTGTATGTGTATGTGTATGTGTATGTGTGTGTGTGTGTGTGTGTGTGTGTGCGTGTGTGTGTGTGTGCGTGTGTGTGTGTGCGTGCACATGTCATGGTGTTATGTGTTTGTACACGTGTGTATGTGTGTGTGCGTGTGTGTGTGTGTGTGCGTGCACATGTCATGGTGTTATGTGTTTGTACACGTGTATGCGTGTGTGTGTGTGTGTGTGTGTGTGTGTGTGTGTGTGTGTGTGTGTGTGTGTCAGCAACACATCAGCCACTGGGGAGAGTGGGCGTCGGGCGTGGAGTCTGTAGTGAGGCCCGGCAGCGCTGGCTAATCCCTTGGAAGACTGACTGACACGGCTTCCAAGAATCCACTTTAATTGAAGGCACTCGTACTTATTTAATCTCACTCTCCCTCGACCCCTTTCTTCTCTCTGAGTTTGGTGGCCCAGTGTCTTTGAATTTACTCTCCCTCTCCATCTCTCTCTCCTCCCCTCTCTCTCTCTCTCTTTGGATCTGGCGTTCTTTCTTCTCTGTACTTTTCTGTGGCCCTTCTATCCTATGTCGCTCTTTATTTCTTATCCTCTCAATCTCTTTGCTCCATCATTATTTCATCTGTAGAGCCCAGTTTGGACTTGATAACAGGAGCTCTGTCAAAAAAGGGCCCACCAAAGTGTGTGTGTGTGTGTGTGTGTGTGTGTCTTTCTCTCTTTCTTCCAGCAAGGGAATTCTAATTAAATTCAGTAAACAATCATTACTTTTGGAATATTAACACTGGTAAGGATAATGAAGAACCACGTTCAAAAGCCTGGGCATGGACAGCTTTAGGATTTCTATTTTATTATAAGAACAAGGAGGGCTTTGTTCATAAAATACACACAATATGACAACAAAGAACAACAGACCAACAAATTATATAAGAATTATATAATTATATAAGAACAAGTATTTGTTTATGTTACCAGGTGAATGTTGCTCCATTCGGCCTTGGTCAGAACTCTTGTCCTGGGTCTATGATTTTCTCTGTGTGTGACTTAAAGCTGCTGTAAGCGATATTTATTCGTTACAATAAGTGTTAAATAGCTCTATAATAACAGCCGTCTTTGATACAAAGTGGTCAGTAACATAGAAAATAAATGTCTGGTATCCCGTTCCCACTTTATCCGATCAGGAGACAGCGTTTCACAAAGAGGCGGTCCTCTCTGCCAATCCTTTGGATAACACAAAGCTACACTTTCTGTCTTCCATCACCACAACACAACACTCACTCACGTTTCCACCATTCGCTTCCTGCAACAACTCAACTCATAGCAAGACCTCTCCTCAAGCAAGACTTGGTTAGACACAATAACAAACAGACCGGATTAAGTGACAGAGAAAGAAGGTAGAGAAAATAAGTTATATTTCTCTGTAGGGATCCTTTCCATGATGTTGTCAGAAAGTGTGTTGCAAAGTCCAAAGTTCTTAAAAGCAGTGATCCTTTAAGAACTGGAAGTGTGCCAATGAAACAACCAGGCCAATTTGAAAGTTTTGTTTGAAATACTGTTTCAACATTTGCTCATTGAAACAGTACACACACACACACACACACACACACACACACACACACACACACATACCCACACACTTCCTTGTGTGTCAAGATTGCCCCCATTGTATCCTGGTGACTGATGGAATACTGATTGAAAAATGGAGCACAAGCGTTAAATATTGCTGCATTGTCTTTCTTATATGAAACAAATAAACACGGCCAAGGGTATATTGGTCAGCGTATTATTAAATGGGACGCTTTCCTTTTTGCGATCCATCTCCTTTTTTTTCTCCACGTTGCCCGTTTCCATTTCCACACAAAGTGTTGGGTGATGAGGTGCTTATCTGCTGACAACCACGCTGCCCGGGGGGACGCAGAGGAGCCTCTCTCCACTGCCTCTTTCTCAGCACATTGAACTCCATCTTTGTTTGCACCAAAAGGGGCCCCGGGAAGAGCTCATTCTAGAGGCATTGTGGGAATAATGCGTGAATACCATCCCCCGCCCCCCCCCCCCCACCCCCGCGCGCCCCCCATCCCGCTGGACTGTGGGCCGGCCGGCTCGGGTTATTAAAGACTGAGGCGTGATCAGGGGGGTACTGAGCACGTGAGCACAGCTTAAGCAAGCTGGAGTTCTGGTTCCCCTCGCAACCCAACCCAATCTTTCCCCCTGACCTCCGGCTCAACCGCAGACCACACTGGGAACGCACACAGCAAGCACACACTCACATACGCTCACGTGATCGGGGTGCAGGTAAGTGCGTGTCCGGCAGCAGGGTCTCATCCATAATGCAGGCGACGGAAGACGAGGAGGTGAACGCAGAGCTAGAAGAGAGAAGGCCTCATGTTCACTCAATTGTGAACCAAACCGTCAACTGACAGCAAGGGGGGCATCTTTCTCTCTCTCTCTCTCTCTCTCTCTCTCTCTCTCTCTCTCTCTCTCTTTCTGTCTGTCTCTCTCTCTCTCTCTCTCTCTCTACTCTCTATAATGAAGTCATCATCTATCAACACCTCACGCCACGCTGACTGGCTTCAGTCTCGGCGTGTAAGAGTAGCGGGGAGACAAACACGTTTGTACTCGTGAATAATTACTGAGCTCCGCGGTTTCCCCGCCAAGCATGGCTGCAGCAGCAGCTTCTGCGGGCCTCGACGCCGCAGTCTCATCTGTCACTTCACCGTGGGTTGCGAGATGTGTGATGATGGTGTCATAACGCCATAGAAAGGCCCTCTGGGAAGGGGGTGGGACTCAGGATTACAGAACAGAACCTTTTTGTTTTGTTTTGTTTTTTACAAAAGTGAAACCAATCCTTTGTTGCACCTTCTTGTTCACACAGAGGCAGCCGCACAACGCAGGCGTGTACAGCTGAAGTGAATAAGATTCAAGATTCAATATTCAAGAACTTTATTTGTCACATACACATGTTTTACACACAGGATATGCAGTGAGGATAACGAAGTGGCAATGCTCAGCAGAATGTGCAAAAGAATGCTGAAGACCACTTGAATTGGAGGGATCAGAATCAGAACATCTAGAATATTTACACAAAAAAAAATGAAGAAACCTTTCAATTGCTTTTAACTCGATTTAATTCAAAGACTGTTATTTTCCCGTTAGCAACGTTAGCATATCAGGAGTATATGTTGGGGCCTTCTTCCGCCTCACCCTACATCACACTAGACATTGATTAAAATGAACAAATTAATATTCTTGAATCTTGAATCTTGACCCTGTTGGGTTTCACTGTTGGGTTTGAAGATGAGTATGGACTAATGGGACTGCTGTGGAGAGGGTGAGCAAATTCAGGTACCTGGGAATCCACATCGCAGAGGATCTGACTTGGACTACACACATTGGCACTCTGGTGAGGAAGGCTAAGCAGGACCTCTACCACCTCAGGGAGCTGCGAAAATTCAGAGTCTCCTGGAGGATCCTGCAGACCTTCTACGGTGGTGTGGTGGAGAACATCCTGACAGGAAGCATCACTGCCGGGTTCGGCAACAGCTCCTCTCAGGACAGGAGGGCTCTGCAGAGGTTAGTGTGTTCGGCTGAGCGCACTATTGGCACTACACTCCCCACCCTGCAGGACCATTACTTCAGGAGGTGTCGAACCAGAGCCTTCAGGATCATGAAGGATCCTCAAAGGACAAAGGACTGTTCCAGCTGCTGTGGTCAGGCAAGCGCCTCCGCCGTCACGCTGCTGGAACAGAGAGACTAAAATGGAGTTTCTTTTCACAGGCCATCAGGACTGTGAACTCTGACCTCACCAGGGCCCCCCCACTGCCCCCTCTCATGCACACACTCACATACACACATAGTTAGTTCACAGTACATGCACCCACATAGTTTTACTACATAACTTAATTGGGGTTTTTTTATATTGCTTTCGTATTGATATGCCTACTTGTTTATATGCCGATTTGGTTATATTTCTAATTCCTAAAATAATAACATAACAATAACCTGCTGTCACCGTTTTCCTCCACCTGCTCCTGTGCTGGGTATAATTTGCATGGGACTCGCTCGTGAAAGGTACAGAGCCATATGAAATCAGACCAGATCAGGGATCAGAGTTTACTGCCCCCCGCCCCCCCCAAAAAAAAGGATGGGCAACGATCTTTGTCTCCGAGGTGTCACTTCATTGACCCAAACTGACTCTGAACACACCGGCACGCCGCCAAGCTACGGTAGCCTGCTTCCCCTCCAGAGGCAACTAATCGATGTGCGTCATGCGGCCGCCACCACACGGGAGAAGAACACCTTAGCACCTTAACGACGGTTCAGGGAGGCATCGGTGCGGAAACAACGGGCGCCCGACGTCAAACAGAGGAGGACGCTCTTATCGGCGTTTACATCCAGGCTTGACTCTGATGTGACTCTGAATAGAAATAGGGGGCGGGGCTCTTTTTAATGCACCACCTCTGTGCTACACACCAGCACCTGCACCTGCATGG